>VDFB02116255.1:0-10908 GCA_007258455.2 Sequoia sempervirens | reverse complement strand
AGGAGGGCATAGCTCAAAGCTGCAAAGCTAGAAGTTGAATGTATCTTCAAGAAAAAAATTTGAGACACCAAAGATCTCATCATATGCAAAAAGTTTAAGAAAATCAGAAAATTTGAAGACAAACAAAAATTTGAGCTAAGATGGAGTAGCAATTTTAGATTAATATCACTTAGCTTCAAGAATATTTGAGTAGAATATTGGAGAAACCATTGCATCACTTTGCATTAATAGATAGGTGCGTAATTCATAACACTTGCACACCTTGAATTGGAATGTTTGACCTTCTTGGGAAGAATTGAAATGGAATTATAAAGAGAAATTTTCTTTTGGGATTTACACCAACTGTTAGTTCTTGAAAATCCTAAAGAACTTGTTGATGATGCAGCCAAAGAATTTGAAGAGCTGATCAAGGAACAACCGAGTAGTGAGGATGCATTAAGCCTAGATGAAGTATTGTTTTCTGAGTGGTGTAGGGTGCATAATGCACCTCATTCAGAATTCACCTACTTCTCATGTGCATAAATCATCAGTCAAGTTAAGAGCTATTTGGACCGGATCGAGCAGGCAACAAATAACAAGGAATCATCTATTGAAGTAGGAGCATAGTTGTCCATTGAAAGGTAACATGTAGAATATGTTGAACTAGATGCATTTGCAATAGTACAAGCTAGAACAACCAACAAAGACACTAAAAATTAGAAGAGAATGAAGTCCTTAGGACAATAGAGAACAATGATGAGTGCCCAAACAAAATGGGATTTGAGGATGTTATTTATATGGATGAAGGAAATTAGACACTTGAAAAAGAAGATCTAGAGGAGTGGGATCAACCACAAGCTAAAGTAGTCTACAATCAAACTTCTTCCACAAGTATTGATCAAGATGCAATATTAAAGAGATATGATGAACTAGTTACAAGGCTCATGAAGGATTGGAGATAATTACAACACCAAATAAATTTAGAGGAGATGTTGCTACCAAATTGGTGTAGGTTACATGATTCAACACATTCAAAACTCATGTGCAAGTTGTGTCAAGTAGTAGTTGAGCAAGTGAAAGAATAACTAGAACAGCTCAATGCAAAGCTTCTTACTATTACTTTAGAAGGTGTATCAGAGATAAAAGGGCCTGAATCAAGTGATGGCTTAGCTTAGAGTATTTCACAGGCATAATTTGAGATAACAAGGGAGGAAGCATAATGCGATTCATATAACAATGAAGTAGCTCGCCAATGATCGAGTCACTCATTGACCATCATGAGTCCTCTCTTTCTCAAGATAATGTACACATGGTTGATAATCAACTTCATGATGAATCCTCACAGGGAAATCACATATCATATTTCATTCCTCTTGATGTAGTAGTCATTCACTAATTTATTCCCACTTGGAATTGTGTTGTAGAGGTATAATGATATTGAGCAAGGGTATGTTTTAGACACTGAGCAAGGGTATGTTTTAGAGGTTGGTAGCAATGAGGATATATTACTTGAGACTCCATACAATAAAGCATTCAAGGTCCCAGATGAGGAATATGATACCTGTTGTGTGGTATCACAACACAACCCATTTTTCCCTTTGGAAAAATGTGGACCCCTTTTTTTTCCTTTTCTGTTTTCACTTTCACTTGCTTTGGCTTGGTTCGGTGGCCTAGTAAATTACTAGTTTCATTTTTTAGTTTGATTGGTCTTTATTTTAATCCTTATTCTTTCTTGGATTTAGTGTTTGTGTCTTTTCATGAAATTTTAATATTTTATTGGAAACTAGAATCCCATAGTTGTTGTGGTTGCATCAAGGAAAGTTGTATCTTTAGTTGATCCTAGCCCTACCCGATAAGTCTTTAGCTGAAAAAGCTTTTAACCCTGGTGATACCTTTTTATATCAGAGTCTGATTGTTGTTGTTTCATTGTATTTTAGTTGGAACCTAGAAACTAGAGGTCTTGTTATGAAATGTTTTGATTATTTTTTATCTCTCTTGAACTCGGTTTCTAGTCTCTCTTCTTTGTTCTAGTTCTTTTTAAAGCTTGGAGGTAAGTCCCTGGTCCTCGATTTCCTTTTCAAAATATTTTACCAAATTTTTTAATCTCGATGATCACAATTGATCACACATATTAAAGGATTTTTCCTTACAAAAATCAAAGTGACACTAGAGTACCACATAAGATCTTTGCGTCATGTTACTCCTCTACTAGTGAGCCTGCACAGAAACCTAGGCATTCATAATCTGAACCCTAATTCATAATGTTTACATCTTTATTCAAGAAATCAATGCATTATAACAAGTAATTAATGAAGGTGGTGAACTACTCATGTACTTGGCATCACCTCAAGCATGCAATTGCTTTTATAACACTCCACTTTGTGTCATGCTGCAAATTTACAAAGGACATTGAACAAATGAAATAGTACTAGCACAAAAAGAAAGGTAAATTTTGAGAAACTAAGAACACAAGTGCCAAGGGTTTTGAGGCTTTATTATGAAGAGATTGTCATCATCAACCAAAACCAGGTATTTTTCCAATAACCAAAATTATGTTAATTGTTTTCATGCATGAAAATATCTAAAGTGGTATTTCCCTTTGAAAATTAAAATACTAATTGTTCTTTTATTTAAATTTAACTGAAAGGTGAATTGAAAGTTTTATAAATTTGTAAGAAAATTTGGTTAAATTTAACCCTAACTCACACACAAGACACACATTTGAAAATGCAGAACATGCTAGCAAAAAAGAGTACTTCTAAAGCAAAGATAGAAGATGAATTTAAATATTGTAATTCACAAGCCATACCAATTGGCATGGTAGTTATAGATACTCACATGGGGAGGTCTTTTGATGATGAAATTTGCACTCAGGTACGACAAGAAAATGCTTCTTAGTGTGCCATAAATGTTATAACAAATGGGTTATTTTTAGCAGGAGGGTTTCCACCAACAATGGAGGCCCTTGAATTGGTCATGGAATGTATAAATCATTATGACCCAAACAAAAGAATTATTGAGGAGGGGAGAATTTATTCAGATCTTTTTGAGAAATGAATTACATACACATTTGGGCTCCCTATATTCACTCAGATGTACAACATTGTTATGAGGGTAAAGGAAAAAACTTATTAGAATGTCGAGGAGTACAACAGAGAAATTATGAGTACCCAATGGTGCCAAGAGAAAATTACAAAATAGACCAAAGTAATTCTAAAGTATATTTTCAACAAAGATATTCAAGATGTTATAACTATGTTGAGCAAGATAGCTAGTTTGTGAGATGCCAGTAAATTTGAACCCTGGATGTTTGAAGTAATATCCAGATTGATGGAAAGTCTCATGCAAATGCATTGGGGAAATTTTATAAGTGACAAATTGCATGGACAGATAAAGGAATTTCCCAAAAATAGATGTTTTTATATGTCTCCATATGTGATTTATTCTTGTGCCATACGGGCAAGTAAACAAGGGTTGAAAAAGATTGGAACTTTGGGAAAATTAGGAAATAACTTAATATATGCTCATTTACCCCAAATCACTATCCATAATTGATACAAAGAGCATTATAGAAAAGTTAATGATGTGATTTCCATGAATCTAGTTAGAATGATGGAAGGTGACAAAGCCAAAAAATTTTCCTTGTAAGCACAAAGTGTTATTAGATTGATGGGAAGCTGGTAAATTCAGTTCCCCATTCATTCCTATATTAGGATAGAATCGTTTGATGGACATCCTTTCATGCTTCCTAGGTATCCTATAGAAAAAATTATGTTATTAGAATTGGTGAGACAGTTAAAGCCCTCTCAATATCTTTATATCATCGCTCATAAGAAGGCTTCTTTCAGATTTCCTATTGTGATAGGGAATTATAAATGCAGTGCACTAATGATAGCTAACTTGTGTGAAGAAGAATTAGAACATATAATTTTGAATATTTCCCACTCCAGAGGATGTATTATGATCCTAAGGGAATATTCCCAAGAACATATCTAGATATCATGCTCATGTCCAACACCTAGAGGATTATTGGCTAACTTGTGAAGATGAGCACATAGTAAGGAAAAGAAAATATGTAAGATTGTCACTAAAATTTACTCAGATTCTTATGCTTCATGATATCCCAGATCATTTGGAAAAAGGTGATGGTAAAGTTTTAAGTAAAACTTACAATGAAGCTAGGGTGTATGATGAACCTATCCCATACCTAGACTATAATGGTGAAGAAATGAAATCAATTGATGAATTCTCTACACCGGTTGTGTTACATACTCAACACTAGATAAATTATTTTTGTAAAGTTTTAAGAGAAAAATGAATTGAACCCATGTACTCACAAGATAAAAGAAGGAAACAAAGAAATGGAACTGCATTTGAGAGTGGGGAACCTGCTAAGAAGAAGAGGAAGACTAGTAAGATAGCTGCTAGCATAAGAATTGAAGAGAAAACCCCTGAGGCTTCAAGCCAAGGAATTTCACTAAAGCCAACTGATAAGCAAAAAGATATCGAGTCAAGCAAAGTTAAATAAAAATTAAAACCTAAAGGTGCATCTTCTTCTATAAGAAAACCAAGGTCTAAACCTACTATTGATGAAGGAGCAAGGGAAACATAATATACTGGTACAAAAACAAGGTTTGCATCTCAAAGAGCTACAACATTATTTACTTCTCCCCCTTCTGTTAATATGGCTAGTATGAAACAAGCACTGGGAGGAACTCCTATAGTTTTGGATGAGATTTTTGAGGCAGATGAAGCCAAAATTAAGGAACAAATGGATAAATGGGGTGCCATGTGGGAGAAGGTAAAAGAAAATAATTCTAAGGATAAACCCATGGTACAACAAATGGTAGAATAAACCCAGACACAGGGTCCATTCCTATAAATGTTGAAGAAGAAGAATTCATACAAGGAACACTTGCTTAAGAAGGTGAGAACCATAATGTTCTTGAGATGGAAAAAGGGGAGACTATAGGGCAAGATCCTATTGATGAAACAATTATTGAAGATACCTTTGATTCCTAATATTTTCTTGGGAACAATCCAAATGATAATGAAAAATTGTAGATCTTTGAAAAATAAGAGGAGGGTTGGGTTGAATTTGAAAATGAAGAAGCTACACAAGTTTCAAGTGATAAAGTTGAAAATGAAGAAAATCTTGATGTAGTAGGATACAAGGAAAGTGAATTCCAAGGAATTGATGTTAAACATCTGGATAGATAGGAAAATATAAGTCTTCATATAGAGGAGATTGTTCCAAATCCTAGAAATCTAGAATCTATGTCAAAAATTGTTGAAGAGATTCCTATTTTAGAGGACGTAGAAAATAAAATTGAAGAAGAGAAGAAGTTCTTGAGTCAATTGGAAACCAAGAACAAAGAAATATTATAGAGGTAGAGTGTGATGAAGATGCACCTGATTGGTTGATAAGGAAATTGGCTTGTCCAATCGAAGTAGAAGTAGTTCCTTTGGATCTTAACAATTTTATACAAGAAGTAGATACTCCTAAGTATAGGTGTAGAGCTAAAGCAAAACATGTCATATAAAAAAGTGTAGATGGAGACAAAACCATCCATATAGCTACTCCAATAGTTGACAAAAATAGACATGAGATAACACTTAAGGAGTACAAGATAATAAGTATCAATCTTGGAAACTCATCTTGAAGACAAGAGCTAGAAGAAATAAAGATGAATTTAGATGCAAAAGTTTCCATGGTGCAAAAAAATAAAAAGAGGAAAAGAGAGTTGAAAGAACAAGTTGCTAGCTTGGAAAATTTTATAAAGTCATTAACCCTATCTGGTCAAGCAAAGACTGCATTGCCACAAAATCTAGTACTAATGTCACAAGAATAGGTGGATGCAATTGTAGCAGTTCACTATAAAATGAATGTATTTGAAGAATGGATTTAGTATTGGGTGAGGCAAGGAGAAGAATATATACAGATGCAATAGGGAAATATAAGGAAGCATACAATTGGTCTGAGAAATTGAGAAGATTTGAAGGTAAATGTAGATTTTTCCAAGAACAAGTTGATGTAGAAAGGTGAAATGTTGAAACTCTCATGCAAATGGATATCCAAGAATTGATAAGAGAAAACATAATTTCAGAACAAGAAGTTCCATTTCCTGAGAAATGGAATAAACAATTGAAATGGGAAGGTGACACATTGACACAATGTATAGAAGGATTTGAAAAATTCATCGAGAAATGTAGTAAGCTGCTTGATAAAGATCAAGATTTCATTGAAATGTTAGCATGCCAAGATTGTGATCCTAAAACACTAAGAAAGAAGGGTAAAGAAGTGAAAGCCTTCAAAGAATGGATTGAAAGGATAAATAAAGACCCTATTCATTTGTTGACCTGGGAGGTCATTGATGAAAACATACATTGAAGGAACACTATAGTTAGATATGAAACAAAGAATGTAAAAAGGAATGCTAGCATACTCCAGATATCAAAAGAATACACTAGGCTCAAGTTCACTTGGAAGGAAATACAAGGGATTTCAAAGGAGTGTATGCATCAAATATTTAATGTTTTCCAAGAATATCAACTAAAGAAAAGTGAAGAAAAGATCCCAAAACCCAAGCCTTGAATTATGGAAGAAACTACTGGATATCAGATATCAAAAGTGTCACACAAATATTTTTTTTTACAATTGATTTTTGAAGGTTGTCTCTATTCCCAGTGGATGTTTCCTATCTGGTATTCTAAAGGATGTTGATAGCCTTGATTTATGTAGAGCATTGCATACTAAAGTTTGAAAGTGAAAAGTGTTCTTGTTGAGGAAGTCAAAGCTTTGACTTTGTATAGAAATTTTTTATGACAATTGGCATATGCCATGTGCTACATTTTGATTTGTTATTTCTAATTCTCTAGATAAAATTTATGTTTGTACTCTTGAGGGCTTGTTCCTATAAAAGGTTGTTTACTACTTTATTTTTATTTTAAGTTCAAAATTTTTAGATGTCAGAAGAGCCAAAACTTCTCTAAGTTTTGTTATTTTTTCCTTTTTTTGAATCATTCTAGTCTAAAAACTTGTATGCACGTAGAAATTAATCAATATTAGATCCAATTTGATAGCTACCTATCTCATGAAACTTTGTAGCTAGTTTTGTTAGTTTAGCTAAACAAGGCTATGTGTTGTGTCATTTAAGGGTGCATGCATAACCTACTCGGTGTCCAAACTAAAAACCCTCTCTTTAAAATCTCATACTATTTTATATGTAGCTATGGAGCAATCTGGTGAAGTATAAAGCAATTTTATTTGATTTGATTAACTCTTTGGGGCATGCATGGAGAATAACGAGGAGAAATTTTTATAATTTTTATTTTTTAATACTTTTTTATGCTTTATTTTAGAATAGATGTTTAAATTCTCAAAAAATTTCCAAAAAATAGATTAATGGATGGAAATTTATTGAAAATCTTTCACTTTCTATGAAATTGCTGAATGCTTAAAGCTAAATCTATTTAAGTGATAGAAAAATTTGTGGATGTTCATGAAATATTATTTCAAATCTTTCAATTTCATGATATTATCTTATGATTGAATTAAAACTTGGTATCCAATACATATTATTCCAAACAACCATATTCCCTTGGAGATTAACAACAATATCACATCATACCCTAAAGTGAACCTAGTATGGTCAAGACTTGACTATCAAGGATTTGGGATTGAACTAAGTCAACCTTTTCCTATTAAACAAATTCTTCTTTTAGGTTGTCTTTGTTTAAGATCTTTCAAGAAGAATATTCTCTTTGTTGTTTTCCTTTGAGGAATTTATTTGCATTGTTGTTATGAGTGACAATGTCGTCAATAGGAACTAGCGCTCATAGGGGCTTATTGTTGTTATTTTGGTTTCATTAGGTTTTAAACTAGATATCTGTAAAGTCACTAGATATTGATTTGGTGATCCTTGTGTGACTTTAGTTGATCTTAGTGGTTGAAAATAATCTAGACCTCAAAAGTCTAGAAGTATAAGTGTAAATTCTCAAAATCCGAATACTGTAACACCACCACCACCCCCCCATAGTGATGACTTTCTTCAATGTAAATTCACCGATTCAATTTGCAATATACAATGATTTACCAAAAAATCCTGATAGGTTGTGTCCTACCACTAATACATTTGACTGCAAAATATGACGAAACTGTCCGACAAAATATGTAAAATTCGATGTTCGTCGGGTGCTTGTAAAATTTGATGTGTAATTTCCAATTGTTTCGAAAGTTTATCCCCGACGTCCGTCGAAATATCGACGAACCTGGTGTTCGTCGAAATGTCGGCTATTATTTGCCGAATGTTGACAAACATGAAAAATTAAAAATCAAATTGTGGACGACATAAAGAAAAGTGAGTTCGCGCCTGATGTATTGCGACAGTGTTTTGCTCTACTTGAGACAGTTTGTGGAGAACTACGGACGATTTTCCTGGGAAAAATCAGAAAAAATTCAAGAAGATATCACCAGGTTGAGGATAGTCATTGTCTTTTTGCAGAATTCAGTAAGTCAGATTTGTAGTTCCAGGTTTGAAAATCATATTTTAAAGCAATATCTCATCAGATTTCATTTGTAGAGGTTTTGAGAATTTCATGTCAGATTTTGTTGTGTGGAATCACCATAAGATCTAGCGGAGGAACAGATTCTTGTGAATGTAATTATGTGATCCATAACTGTATTGGTCATTTGGCACAGTTGTGCTATAACAAATACAGGATGCATTCATGTGTGACCCAAGTTTAATGTGGCTATTTTGTGATAGAAATGGAGGCACTCATTTAATGTAGTTAATTCAGGTTGTATAATGTAGGTGTCAATAATCATCATTGGGTGCATTCAGGTTGTCTCAAGTTTAACAGGATAGGATGTAATTATAGCATGATCGAAGAGTGATTACCTCTTGCTGCAATAAAGAGCCTATAACTCTGGTTGATATGCAGAGTGGTTGTGTTATATCAATTATGTAGTGCATTCAAGCACAACCCATGTTTAATGGGCTATTCTAGAGAGTGATCAAGATTTTCTAAACCTTATGAATGTTACTTGACATATATGTGCATAATCTGAAATTCCTTCAGAGGCTTTTGAAGTATCAATGTATCCTATATAGGGTTTAGAATGATTTCTTTTAATTAAAAAAATAAATAAATGATGTATTTCCCTGTAATTAGATAATGTGGAGATCTCCTAAATCTGCCCCTGCACACTATCCTCTTTGGCACTGTATTCATTACTCCAGCTACTAGGTTTTTGCATGTGACATCTTTAATATCTTCATGACCGTGGCTTTTAAATAGATCTCAGTCTTTGCTTTAATCCTTTTCATGGTAACCCTTGAGTTCCATAATCCACCTTCAATCTCTTCTAAGAGCGCTGTCTTAAGCTAGACTGCATAGTATGCATATAAAGCAAGTCCTTCATACCTGCCATTGTTCCAAACCACCACTCACTGCCTTGCTGAAAATGTTGCCTCCATAAGCACAATAACATGTTTTAAAATCATGGTTGCCCATGATTGACCATTAAGGTCACCACTTTCATCATGAAGATACAATGAAATTTTTGTCTTCAAACTCAAGGCATTATGGAAGATAACATTGTGAATTGTTTGTTGTGTAATGCATTCAATCTTCTTTGCACATTTCATCATGCATAACTTCATTTAAGATCGGTATTGCACTCAACAGAATCTCAAAACAGCTCACTCACTATCACTTGAAGATTCCTTTCATGAGCATCCTTCTATAAAATCAAACTATATTCTATAGGATTTTACTTACTACAGGGACCTGCATTGTTTCCATGGTATCAGAGTTCTTAAGATCCTTCCAACCTTTGTATTTACACTACTTCCATGCCCACAAGGTATTATCTTACTCATTTTCCCATCTTTGGTGAGTCTCAAACATCAAGCCAAACATGCAATCCACTTTCATCACCTCCATTATACAATATTAATGGGCTATAAAGAAACATTGAACCATGATTACTATCACATGCATTTGGATAGTCATTCCTCATTGCATTCATTTTGTCTACCTCACTCAAAAGCATTTGAAAACCATTAAGGTCAGCAAGGGGGTAAGGAAACTCACTGTTAAAATCTCCACTTTACTATGCAAGGTTTGAGCTTTATTATCTTGTCACTGCTTAGCCTGTTTTTGACTGTCACATCTAAAGTGACTGTCATTCTTCTTACCGTAGATTGCATTTACAAATGTCAGTAAGCTACATAGTGTGCTTGTTATTGGCTACAATCTTTAGATTGCAAGATTTTGTTATTACCTACATTGTCTCAATCTTACTGGTATTGGAACCTCACTAATCCGCTATAGTTATTGTTTATGTTTCTATGGAGGCCTAGGGTTTGTACCCTAATCATGCTCTTACTAATGCTTCTGTTGTTTTTTATTAGGGCTGTCTCAATGTTGAGGGCCCTAGGGATAAGCTCTGCCAAGAAGTGACACATTGCATCTTTTAACTAAAGGATAAACCAGATGACATTAGCAAATGATGATTAGCCACTCATTGTCTATAGGAATGGGTCACTTGCTCTTACTAGTCAATTTCCATTGTTGTAGGGAATTTTGTGATCAAGTCTAAACATTCTGATTGTAGGAGTCTTAACAGTTGGAAATCATAGTGAAATCAGAATTTAATAAGTTTTGGAATTAGCATTGTAAAGTGTTTTTTGGTGTCATTAACTTCAGACTATCTTCTCTTTTGCAGGGGTGGTTGCATGCCAAATTTTTTTGGTGTAAAATATCAGAATTATTAGATTATGTTACCTGTCTATGAATAAAAATTATTGGAGTGTGAGTTTGATATTTTTTGAAGATCTAAATGGTCAAGCTTGGTAAAAAAAAATTATGTCAGATAATATTAGTACAGAACAAAATGAAGAGACACTTGATAGATTGTGG
>VDFB02116254.1:0-18660 GCA_007258455.2 Sequoia sempervirens | reverse complement strand
TGTTGGACTCAAAATTCTTTTTCACGTATCTTTTATAGTTCAGGGTTTCCTTTTGGGATGATGTAAGTCATCACACCTGGGTTCTTTCCATGTTGGACCCAAAAGATTTTTTCTTTGTCTTGTTTTTCCTTTTGGGATGATGCAAGGCATCAAAGTATTTTATGTCTCTTCCATGTTGACTTGAAATTTTTCTTTTTTTCGGCTTCCTTTGTGTCATTCTTCTAGTTCTATGAGTATTTGGGGAATGATGATAGTTCCATTCTCTCTAAAATCATTGTAGCAAGAACATACTGATTGTGAATCCATAGATCCCTTATATGTGTTTGGAGTTTCATTTTAGGGGAAACCCCTTCCTTTTTACGACGTAGCTTCATTTGGAAACATATGACTTGGCATAGCACTTTCCAAGTGATCTCCCATGTCCTATTTATTGTTAGCATTTATCATTTGCTACTTTAAAGTAATTGCTCATAGCATAGTGTTTATAAATTTCTTTAAAGTGGGGGCATATATTGGAATTATTCTTGTTTTCATTTTTCATGTTTCATGGTGTAGTATTCTTATTTCATGTGATGCATCTCTTGCTTTGTGGTGAAATTCAGTGTGATGTTCCTCAAGAGGATGATCTCTCTTAGCATATTATATTCCTCTTAGTGGCTTGATGTGACATATTGCATCCCCTAAGTTGTGAATCTTCTATTATTTGACTAGTCTTCTCTTGGAGACATTAGACACAATGTTCCCTAGGTTAAAGACCTCACATGAACTACGAACAAATCCTTTGAATGTTCTCTATTTTGTATTTACAAAATTTTGGTTATATGGCCACCTTGCATAATATGCCTTGCTTTCCTATGGAGCCATCTTGTTTTCTCATGATTTTCAAGCATATGAAGCTTTTCTTTCCTCATGAAGCTTGAAATTCATTGTTGCATGGTGCCTTATCAAAGTTACCGGGAGGTATAACTTTAGTCTAGTTGGATGGGAAGCTGATCTGAGGCATGACTTTCCCATACCAACTGATGTGTGTGTGTGAGTGCATACCAATCACATGTGTATGTGTCTCACCTCTTTGGATACTCACCTATTGGACAACCTAATTTTTTGTTGTCTTAGATTGAGTATGCATTTTTGGACAAATAGCCTATAGATATGATCCACATCATGATGGAAAAATAGTTGAAGCTTGATCCACCGTTCTTTTTCTTTTTCTTTTTATTTTCTCCTTGCCTTTGGAAATGTATGCTTGTACCTTGTTATTGCTCATTATGCCATTTTTTATGTGTGTTCTCTTTTTCCTATGTTAGTTTTCTATAGGATCTCGATCCTAGGGGCTTGTGCAACCCTCTTGGTCATTGTTGTCTTATCCCACTACCATTGGTATGACTAAACCCATCTTGATGTGATCTTGTGTACTTTAGTGTGAATTTGAATTAAGTTACTCTTCTCACTAAAGTGGAGGCTAAGTGTAGTGTTGAAAACTATCAATGTCTATAACATTTTCACACTTTTTTGGGCCCTTTTGATAAAATTGAGCTTAACAATGTGTTGACTTAGTGTTGTAACGTGTTTAACATACTTACATTAGGTCTTGGGATCATGTGAACTAAATGAACTTAATTGTACCTTATTTAATGTTTTGTAAAGTGTTGTACCACACTTTCACACTTATCTAAGGTATTCATTATGAATTGGGATTCTCTATGCCTTATTTGGCCTTATTTTACATTCACAAACCTTAATTAATGCATCTTCTCAAGGATAATCCTAACATAAACTAACATTCAATCATATTTCAAGTTTTTTAAAGTTGTGTACCCTAGATTTAGGTATTTTGGACTCATACACCACCTTGGGCATATGAGTCCCACCTAGGTTTTAGGACGTTGATCTATATTTTCAATCATTTTAAGCATTTTTTAAAATGTGTCCCATAATTAATGCCTAATGAGACTCATATGTCACTTTTTGCTTATGAATCTTGTGTGGCCCAAAATTAAATTTAATTCAAATTATTGATAGTATTTCATTCTCCTAGATCTGAGGTTGGCTTGTAGTTTTGTAATTCTGGGAAATTTGCCATAAACAAGTATAAATACAAGTTTCTTTTACTCATTTTACATCTAGCAAGTTGAATGAGCATCCTTATAGAAAATGAGTTCACAAGAGAATTAAAGTGCTTACAAGAGCATACAAAAGCATTCAAGAGATGATTATCAAGTATTTTAGAGCATTATTCAAGTATCAAGCATTATGTCAAAGTCATCATGCATCATGTTGTTTTTGAGCTAACAATTGTGATGTAGGGTTTTTTTATTCAAGCTAGCAATCAAGTTAAGATCTATCACATTCAAGCAAGAGTCAAGATCTACATCCATTGGAGCCACTTCATACATATTTGCAACACTTTATTGTTAGGGTTTGGTGAGTTGTAACATTGCATGTTTTTCATTCATCATTCCTTCATTTCATTACAAATTTTGATTACAACAAATGGGGTTTGACCAAGGCAACCCCCTTTCTATTAACAAAACAACATTTTTCCCTCTAATTAGTGTGTGATTTGTAGATCTAGGTTGAAGAAATATTGAAGAGAAAGTTTGGAGAAATTTGTCACCTTGCATTGGAGATCATTAAAAGGCGTCTACAGGTTGCAAACCAGAGATTCAAACACAAAAATAAAATGGAGAAGACACAACAGGCATTAAAGAGTAGAATCAAACTTTGAGTTTCCAAAAAACCCTAATCTAGGAATAAATCACCCAATTTGGTGTATCAGTCTTGGTTAGCATTAAATTCAATGTTTTCAACATTTCAAATCTTCATTCAGGCCTCTATAGATTTCCAAGTGCACACCTCTGATCTCCCAAATTTTTATTCTAATTTACATCCATTTTTTGGCCATTTAGTGAAGTTTTGCATTGCACTAGGTTTAAACATTAGGTTTTACATTTCGCTATCCTTTCCAAGCCTTAGCTTGGTGGTGAAACCCTCATTAGTTTCTAATCAAACCCTAGGAAACCCTATTGCAAGATATTTTTCCCCTACTTCATCATTGGATTGAGATCTCTAGAGTTTCCCTGAATGAGAGTGTAGAAGATTGTTGTTCTAAGTTCTAAACCATAAGCAACAACAAAATTCCACCTTTCAATTTGATAGATGTTATTCATTGCATTTTTTTTTCATTTTTGCATGTTTCTAGTGGAGTTATTATTGGGAGAATATAATTGTGAACTATATATTTTAAGAATATATTTTTTAGAATTTAAAAATACTTAAATAATTTCCTGGGGGATATCTTGTTTACTTTGGCATGCATCATCATGGAAGTTCACATGTACATGAAATTCAGAGACAAATTTAATGATATATCCAATGCCCTTTTCCATTACTATCTTTGGTACACTTTGACTAGATTGTCCTTTGTGCAATAACAAGTCTACAAGTGGCATATTCCTATGGGAATTCATCTCATAATATTATTGGAGGATCAACATTCCTACACCCATGCTACCACTAGAGACCTAGTGCCTTTACCTTGACCTTTGCATGATCATGCTCTTGGATGACACATTGGGGTCATATGCCCATCCTAGTGCTATATGTACTTTTGTGGGTGTTTTCTAACCATTAAAAGAAAAATCACCACTTTTTGTTTATCAATGTCAAGGGTAACCTTAGTTTGTTGATGTTATCTCTAAAACCCATCTAATTTCATGTTGTCACTCAAGATGTTTCACTTGATTATCAAATGATGCATTTATTACAATTGCTACTTTAAATCACTTATATGCTTGCATGCTTATCTTTATATTACATCTAATTTTCATGTCCTATTATTTTTCTCATTTAATTCCTTTGGTCCAATAGATACAACCAATTGATCGAGGAATATTTTGTCCCTAACACTCTCATGCTAAGATTGCAAGCAATTCCAAATACCTACATAGATACCCATCACCATGTGAAGACAAAGAACTACTATGTACCACAACATGAAAGTGTCTAATATGCCATTTCATCCCATGGGTAGTGTATTAGGTGAAGCATTACCATTTTCTATGAAAGTGTAAGTCCTAACCCTATTTCCTCATCTTCCACTTCTTATGATTATTGATGTAAAACTTAGCTTGCAATTATTTTTATTTTACTTGCATGATAGAAGGGAGACTCAACGGATATTTATTTTTCTCTATTACATTAGATTTATTCATCATCAAACTTATAACTAAACATCTTTATCTATTTTATAATGAATTTTTTTAACAAACATTCAATTATAAATGATATATTCCTACAACTATCTTTTATTAGTCTAAATTATGTTTATATATAAAATTTTATTTCATTATCTTAGATTATACCTGGTTTATGTTTATTTTTCTTTACCTATAACTATCATATTTTTCATCCTGTCATCCTATTAAACTCTTCTATATTTTTTTCGATCAATAAACAACAAGACCAATATATTAATCTTTGAAACTTTTCAGTTACATGCAGAGAATTACAGTCATCCAACCATACCAAACAGATCATTCTAGTTTCCATTATTACATACAAAATATTAAAAAAGAGGGCATATTACCCTAAGTATCATCGGTTTCCATCATAAACTATTATGAAAGTATCTTCGTATTAGATTTTCATACTGCCATCTACTATATTTAAACTCTTCTATAAATTAAGATCCATTATTACATACAAAATTTCAAAAAAAGGACATATTGCCCTGAGTATCATCGGTTTCTATCATAAACTATTATAGAAGTATCTTCGTATTATATTTTCATACTGCCATCTACTATATTGCCCTGAGTATCATCGATTTCCATCATAAACTCTTCTATAAATTAAGACCTCAAATTCTTCATAAAGCTTACATGTTTTTTAAATTAAACATAATAAACAACATTTTTTTTTCATTAAAAAAATGAACGTCCTCTACATTGCCCCGATCTGAGTACCCCTAGTAAACAATTCTTTGATGGCGTCAGCGTTGCCCAGGTATTAGCCACGTTGGGTTTCTCTGCAAACTTAACAATCCATCTTTTGTTATCACTCCCAAGATAATAGAAACCTTTGAAACTGCCAATGGCGCAAACTGTCTTTGATAAAATTCATCATCTTCATGAAAGCTTTCTCTTAATTGCTTCACTACTTCTATGCTCTGTTCAAAGGCTCCGTCTCAGCTTAGTTCTGTTGCCTGTAATCACTTCACCTTTTGCAGTTTTAAATAACAGTTTCAATAGATGTAATAAGTTATATTAATGTACACTAAAATCAAAATTATTTTATTTTAGGGTCTATATTAATAAATCAATGAACCTTGTAAGTCACTTCATTATGGGGATCAATTTTGTCAGTAAAGATTTCTGTATATTTAAAATTTTAGAAAAAACTATGTTAAAACAAAGTGAGATTATTTATTAAACTAAATTAAAAAAAATTGATATTTATAATCAAATAATAAAGTATAATGAGATTCAATATATAAACATTTCAAATTATCCATTTCTAACCATGTCAAACTTGATCTTATCCCAAACATTAAATATACACATTATTTAATAAATTCATATATTCATTATTCTATAGATCAGATTCATGTTATATACATCTAACCTGATATTAACTTAGAGTTACATCCAAGTTTTCCCTATTAAAAACCATTGAACTTTCTCTTACCAAACTAAATTAAAAAAATGGTCAAATAAAAGAATAAATATTTTAAATTGGTAGTAATCAACTAATTCCCAAAATACTCCTACATCACTAAATCTATAATATTTGATGACTTTATTATTATCCTATGATGAATCTTTATAATTTACAATGTCAATTGATTTACATCAACATTTCTCTCTAAATATATTTGGTTGCTAAACATATTAGCCTTCCATAAACCAAATTTTGTGTATAATTAACATTAAAAAAAGATGAAAATAAATCTGGCTAAAAGAATTGAAGAGGTGAGTGGAAGAGATGTTTTTCTCCTTTTTATCATTTTGTCTATCAAATGTAACCATTTATGAAATTTCTATCAATTAAATTATTAGGAACAAACAATCATTCTTGCTTTGCACTGATAAATATGAGCCTTCTTTAATTTATAGAATATCAAATAAAATTTATTGAATAGAAACACAGAAGTTAAATATTCCTTGAGCAGCAAAATTTTACCAAAGGCAGGAGTATTTTGCTGGTTAGCGTCAAGAAAGAAAATCTTAACAGCTGAAAGGTTTAGGAAAATGGGCTTTGAAGGCCCTTCAAGATGCACATTATGCAAAGCACAAGACGAAAACACTGATCATCTTCTTTTAACATGTCCTTTCTCAACGAAATGTTGGAGATGGCTTTGCGCGAAGCTAGGTTGGATTACAGCCCTCCCAAATGACATTATATCCTTATTTCAGGGTAGGCCAATTAGACCTCAAGATGGTCTTCTAAGTTGCCTGTGGGAAATCAGCCCTTCAGTCTTGGTATGGGAAATTTGGAAAGAAAAAAATAGAAGAACTTTTGATAATAAAGCTCGTTCTATAGAATCGGTGCTTAATTTGGTAGAAAGCTCCATAGTGGAGAACATAAATAGTAAGTTGGCCTTAAAACTTAACACTAAGGGGATATTTATAGAATGGGATGGTAGAATGAGATTCAACTGGTCAGGTCTCAAAATTCCCCCTTTCTTAGGAAATTATGATGTTTCCTCTAAGAGAAAACAAACAGTTTGGTTTCCGCCACAGGAAGGTTGGCTGAAATTAAATTTTGACGGGGCTTCCAAAGGAAATCCTGGCCCTTCGGGAGTAGGTTGCATAATTAGAGATCACAAGGGGTTCACCATTGGTAAGTTAGTAGTTCCTCTTCCAAAAGATACTAATAATATTGCAGAATTCAATGCATTATATCTCGGACTAATTGAATGTAAAAAGAGGAAAGTTATGAATCTTGAGATTGAAGGAGACTCAGCCATAACAGTCAATGCAATTAGATCAACAACGACTCCAAAATGGAGATGCAGTTAGATCAACAATGACTCCAAACTGGAGATTAAAAGCTCTTTTGGACAGAATAATGTCAATCTTAGCTTATTTTGAGTGCTACACCATCAACCATACCTATAGGGAGGCAAACAAGGAGGCTGATGAGTTATCTAAGTTAGCAGTGGAAGGCTACGAAGAAAATTGGTGGTTAGATAATGATGGAAATTGCGGTTATTCTTAAACCCCTTTGAGTTGCTCGTCGCTCGAAGTCTTCTAGGCAGCAGGAAGAAGTATATGGTGGAGGGTTTATGTTTTTGGTTGTTCTTTTACAGATTGTTTAATATCTTTATGATGTTTATAGTTTAAGGGCTTTATGGTAAGAATGCTTTGAAACTGTGTTTAAGTGCAGCATTTGCAAGATACATATAAACTGCATATTATATGTTTCCTGATATATTATTCTTGATTTGTCAATAATTTTGGCCTTGGCCTCTTATTTACCAAAAAAAAAATTCCTTGAGAATTATTTCTAAAATAAAAAAGAGTGAGTTTTTATAGCTTTATAATCTTTCATTGTTCACTTCCTAATAATTCCATTCTCCAACATATTTTAGCTTCGTAAAGCTTTATGATTTAGTCTTATATATTTAAAGATAAATGAACAGCGAATATTGTGTAGTAAAATCTAATTTTAAAAGCTATCTATCCCATAACAACGATTATATTTGATTCTGGGTCGATAGCAGTTCTTTGTAGAATCAAATTGGCTGTTTGCCTTATTACCACAGGGAAGCTTCGAGTCTTGAATTCCTTGTTGATATTTATCACATATTTATCAACATATTAATTAGAAATAATAAAGGGCTTCAACGATCAAATGTGAAATTAATCAAATTTGAAACAATTTAATCTATAAATTTAAAAAACCAATTCCCTTGAGATCTCAATAAAATCTTTGGGCCGGTGCTGTTGTTACAAAGTTAGTTAGTTTTAGTAAACATGACTACAAGATGTTTAACGTGGAGATTACAAGAAAGATAGTATTTACAAGAAACATTACAAGATTCTATGATGAAGAGATACAGTTGGTCTCAGAAGTGGGTTATAAGTGTGTTGGTAGAAAGTACCAATTAAGAATAAGCATACTTGGATTGAACGCAGAGAAGAGAAGATAGATAAGTAAAAGAAGCATGTCGAGAATTTTCCATTCCACACTTGAGTTTGCTGAGATTGATGGCGTTGTGAAGGATGCTTTCTGGACACTAATTTCACACCATGCCGAATTGCAGAGGACACTTTATATCTATGACCAGCTCGAACATGAGCTGGGGTGGGTAAATGTTGACCTTTTCGAATGGCCAGGTGACTGGCCAAGTGCAGAAGCACGTTGGTTACACAAATTTTTGAGAATTCTTGAATCTTACAGGCCAGAAAATGCGATTCCAGTAAAGACATATGTCGTTCGCTTCAATGGTGGACTTCCTGGAGCGGTGGAATACTATAACGGAATTCCTGGGGACGTTCATTTCGTTCAGATAGATTGGGATGTGCCCTACTCCGTGAATTCATTGCGGGATTTGCATCTCCGTGTTCAATCTTTGTATAGTTTACAGCTTGCTAAGCCTCCACCTGCCAGACAAGAGGAGCATCGCCTTTTTCTTCTAGACCGCATTGCCGCCTACCCTTCTAATTCCCGCTGGACTGCCATTTACAACTTTCTCTATAATTGACCTCGAAGTAGACAAGCTAATCATAAGTATAGCTCCGGGATTCCTTCCTCCCAATATTTGTTATTATGTTCTTCTCTTCTTGGAGTATTTACTGTCAGAACAATTGTATAATCTGTCGTCATTATCTGTGCTGATTAGCTATTTCTTGAAATTAGTTATACAGTCAAACAGCCCATATATTGATTTAGGAATTATACCATGGGATGCGCTTGTCTTCTAATTTTTTAAAAACAAATTATCTGAATTGATTTGTGTCACCATGAAACATTTTAAAAAAAAAAATTATCTGTCATTAAATCTATTTTTTAAATGTTAAAAAGGGCTGTCAGTAATCAAATTCTTATTATCTATTAGTGTAATGGCTAGTGTGTACACATCATCCATAATTATGTTCTATGCAATTTATGTTACTGAATACTTTTTATATTTTTCGACTGTTTAAATTGTAATGTTTTTATAGACATATTTAGACAACACATTCTAACTTTTCTAGTGAAACCCGTCAATTAATTTGAATTCAAATGAACTGCCTAAACAAATTAAAACTTAAAATATATTTTGCTATCAAAACTCTTTAAAAAAAATTTAAGATTAACTTCTTATAATTCATAGAAAGATTCTTGAAGAAAGAACTGACATAATAAGCTACAATAATTTCTGATATAAATATGACAGGGTATAGAAAGAGAATGTAAAATATTTTTATGCTAAATAGTGTTCTATTTATTGCTATTATTTTAATTTTTAGTTCTCAATGACTATAAAAATATGTTGACTTTGATTGATTTTTACAAGAATCTTTATTCTTTTATAATGTCTATAATTGATTTGAACTACAAGGCTAGTGCATGTATCAAAATGTTAAGCCAGAAAATTATTTTAATATTAAAATATTCAATGAACAAAATATGCTAGAATTCTATTCTTATTTAGTTTCGACAAATGTAATTGTTTTTGCCAAATTTGAAATTAAAGCAAATGATGAATGGATGTATGCAAGAGTTTGTTACCTTTTATTCTTTCTTCTATTTTTTTACAATTATGATATTTTCTCTTTCCAAGGTGTCTTCACATGTGTAATAGGATATGTGTCCAAATGAAATTATAAAGTATCCTCACACGTGTTTGAGGATACTTGTCCAAAATTCTCTTTCCAAGGTCTCCTCACACATCCGTGAGAAAAAAAAATTCTTTGGTCCCTCTTTCTTATATATCCTAACACGTGTGTGTGAAGACTCATCCTCCTCCATTAGATTAGGTCAATTAAATTCTAACCCTTAATAGTTTATCAATCCTCCCCACTCTCAAGTGCATCAATATATTGATGTCACTTGTTGATCCCTCATCAAATATAACCTCTAATGAATCTTCTACCATTAATATCCAAATGAAATCTCAACCATCTATTCTCCATCCTCAAGATATATCAATCCAAGCAAAAATCCATAACACTCTCCATTGCAACTTAGTTATGTTGCAGCTTTGAGAAGTTTCTAAATTCTACCATCAACACATCAACACTAATAGCTCATAGTCTCGTTTAGCATCTTTCCAAATCCTACCAAAGTGAAAACTTTCAAAATCAAGGACACGTGTCACTATGGCACACCTTTTAGGGATTTTTACAAACTTCTCTTCCCAATTGACCACCCAAGTGACAAGTGGAAAAATTTCATGCTCTCCACCAAACTTGTAGGAAGCCAACTTGAAAATGGGTCCCATAATTTGATTTATCAACTTAGAATTTCATAAAATACAAAAATAAAGACTGCAAATGCATAAGAATTTCACATATAACATGCACAACTCATATTTGAGCAAAAAAGAAATCTTGTCAAACTTGCATTGATATGCACCAACATGAAACAACATGCAAGCACATGTAATGCATCCAAATTTAATATTTTATGAAAATATTAATTATCCTTGACTTGCATGGCATCCCATTAGAGAAAATCAAGACAACTGTCAATTTACAACTATAGTGTAGAAAAATGTATCCCTTTACATTTTCACACTTTTTTGGGCCCTCCCTATTAAAACATGGCTTCTTTATGCTCTCATTGATCCTATTTTACATCCACAAGCCTAATTAAATGCATTTTTCTAAGGATAATCCCAAAAATAAACAAATCGCCAATCATAATTTAATATTTTTGGTTATGTGCTCCAATTCTAGTGATCTAGGACTCATACACCACCTTGGGCATATGGGTCCCATGTAGGTCTTGGGGCCTGATCTTCAATGTGACATTGAACTTAACATTTCTAGAAATATGTGTTCCAAGTTTGAGCTATTGGGACCATATGCCCCAACTGGCATATGAGTCTTGCTTAATTGGGACCTATTTTAAATCAAATTCTTGGTGGTATTTTACTATCCTAGATCTCATGTCAGCTTGTAGTATTGTAACTTCGGAAAATTTGACATAAACAAGTATAAATACTAGGTTATTTCACATAGTTTCATCCTAGGAGATCTAAGCTTTCGAGTATTCAAGCATTATAGAAAATTTATGATCAAGATAGCATTCAAGAGAAATCATAAAGCATTTGGAGTAGCATTCAAGATTTAACCATCATGTCAAAGTTTTCATACATTATATGTGTTTGTGAGATAACATTTGTGATGTAGGTTTTAATGATTCAAGCAAGCATTCAAGATAAAGTTTCAAGAATTCAATCAAGAATCAAGATCCACATTCATGCTAGTCATTTCACACAAGTTTGCAGCCTTTGTTTCAAGGATTTGGTGAGTTGCAACATTGCATTTATTCATTCATCATTCCTTCATGTTTTCTATTTCATTTCAAGGTTTAATTACCAAAATAGGGTTAGACCAAGGAAAATACCTATTCCCTAACACAACAACAATTTTCTCTCTTGATGTGTATTTGCAAATCTAGGTGAATTGGAGCTTGAAGATCCTTTGAAGTTACAAAAGTTGTCAAAGTTGTCAAGAAGTTTTCATCTTCATGGAAACACACCTAGAGATCAGAATTCATCCTTTTTAGACTTGAAGATTGGACAAGACAAAAGCTACAGAAGATCACTAGAGGCTACAAAATATAAGAAAATCCCCAATAATGGGACTAAATCACTACCTTGGGAATATGAGTCCCTAAATATGAGTCCCTATATAGCCCTTTTGGCATATTTCAGTGGACTCTAATCAGTCATCAGGAGATTACAGATTCTGCACAAAAACCCTAAACTGGGACTAAATCACCCAGTCTAGCATATTAGTCCTAGTGCACTTTAGAAACAACAAATTTCAAAGTTTCCAAATATTGTTTAGACATATCCTCTCCTCAAGGTACTTTTCTATTTCTCTGTGTTTAGTAATCTGATTTCATGTCTTAAGTTAATGGGTTTTGTGCATACATGTTTTCATTTCTCCTTTGAAACTTCATTTTAAGGTGAACCCTCATTTAGTCACACCGAAGGAAACCCATAGTCCTTCCCTCAATTGAGTGACTTGGTTGAGGGATCTTGTTTTCCTAATGATTTGAAGTGCAAAATAGGTCCCCAAAAATTTTCCATCTCCTAAAAGGTGGACACACCTATTTCCCCTCTTTTCATTTCGGTGAACCCAACCTTTGGACCCTTTATTTTTTATTTGGAGAACATTGTAGTTTAAGATCTATCTTACATTAACTTTACATTAAATTTTCATTAGTTAATTTCATTTAAGGATTCTAAACATTGCATTAGTGAAAAGTGCATATAGGTTGCATTTTTGTGTCTTAAATCATTTAATTTCACTGAAAATCTGTAACTACAAATAGTCAGGACAACATACAAGTTAGAAACCTTAGAATCAACTCAGAATTTGTTGATTTAGGTTTAGAAACACTAATCGAGACTCATTCACCCATCTAGGTGATTTAGTCCTAGAAAAGGTCTTTTGTCCTAATTTTTAGGTATTTCATGTTGTCTATTTTCCATTATCTAAACTTGTTAAAAACCCTAACTAGGACTCACTCACTAGTTTGGGCAATTTTTTCCTGAATCAGACCTATATCTACATTTTACAAAATTAAAAACTTCATTTTTGTGTGTTATCCTTGAATCCATTTGCACTTGTTTCATAGGATAACCCTTACGAAACTTGTCCATTTTGTAGTCTCATGCACTCTAAGCATGCAAAACGAGGCAAATTTCAATTTGCTTTTATGTGTGGTCCTAAGCCTTGAATTATCCCCTCAAGCACTCATCACTTCCAATTTCTTGAAAAGCTTCAAAATGAAATTTTTTTCATTTTTCACTTTTCCAGAGTTCAAAAAAAATTTCCCATTCAAGGGCATTGAATTTTAGTGCCACTACATGAGCTAATAGAAAATAATTTAAGCGCAGCGGCACTGAATTTTAATGCCACTACACATCTTAACTATTTTAACATGTAAGGGAAATATTTTTTAGTGCCCCTGCATCTATTCAGTGTTTTTAAAAAATACACAAGTATACTTTTCCACTGCCTATACATTTTCTCGCCTACTCACATGTGAAGTTAATGAACTTACAATTCATTAATGCGATTTTGTTTAAACACTTTAAATGACTTTTTAAGCCATTTTAGTCTCATTTATGATCATTTCATGTTTTTTTCTCCTTCTCTCCTCATTGTGTTTTTCTAAAGACTTCCTGATCACATCTCAATGTGGAATTGTGAGGATTTGTGGGTGTTTTCATTAATTAAGGTTTTCACTTTTCTTCATTCGCCGGGTATGTTTCTTCCTTTTCTTTTGTCTTTCTTTGCTAGGGTTCTTACTATTTTTATTTGGTTAGAATGTTATTCAAATCTATGCAATGATCTTTCTTGAAAATCATGTTAGATTTACTGTTTTGGTCTCTATGTTTTTCTAATTATTGTTTGTGTTTTTTCCTTTTTCGTTATGTGCCCTAATTATTTGAGTTTATTTTTATTTTATGGTTTTTTTATTTATCTGGTTTTGATGAGAATGAACCATCACCCAAGTTTTCTTTTATTTCTACATGTCTTCTTCTCACATGTTGTTCTCATCCTCCATACCCAAAAATCCTCCTATAGCATCAGTCTTTTTCACCAAGTGTGCAGTAGGACAAAATGAAGTAAAAATTTTCTTGAAAGGATGAAATTTTCCCTAAATCAACTTTGATAGATGCATTTTTGGTATTTTTCATTGTAAATGAATATTAGTCCATTCCCTGTTTTGACTATCTTAGCCCAAAATAATCCCATTTTTTCATGTTAATTCGCCAAGTCAAAAGGCATGTAGCAACAGGAAAAATCTCCGCCTCTACACAAAGAAAATTCTAAAAGTTTAATGGCATGAAAATTTATTGCCGATACATTTTTATTTCCATGCCGAAGTCCTTGGATGTAGTGGTGGGATTTTTCATGACCTGTACACCAATAAACTCTTCCAATATGTCAAGGCGGTGAAAAAGTTTGCCATTGCATTTCATGTTTTCTACAAGTGCTTAATGGACAAGCAGATTTTTCACTACTATTACAAATAAATCTTCCCAAAAGATGCATAAGAAGTGAAATTAAGTTCCCTTACACCAAATTGAAATCAACCATGCAAAGCCATGCCAAAGTACTAAAATTCCCTGCATTCCAAAGTATGTAGGAGTGTTGATTTTTAGAGCTAGTTCATTAAGTGAACTTCCAAAGTATCTAAGGGCACTACAATTCAATGCCCTTGCATAAAATATTGAAAATTTGACTAACTCCATAGAACTTCCAAAATTGGTTTTTGAACTATGTTTCTCTTGCATTCACTTGATTTTTCTTGCTTTGTTGCTTATATATGCTCGCTCCAAAGTGCTAGCCTAGATTTCCACATTCCCATGCTTCCATAATGCTTATTCTTCTTTCAAACATTCATCCAATGCATTTATCAAGATATCAGTGTTCCTGGTGCATTCAATGACAATTGAAGATTCACCATCATCAAGCAAGAATGACAAAATAAAATACAAGTATCAACAACTTGATCACATCTAAGATCGAAGAAATCAAGGATACAAAAATTTCACATCTTGATATGAATGACTTTGTTAAAAGAACAAAGAAGTAGCCCCTGGAAAAAGATTTGGAGGCTATTGTTCACAGTAATCTTCATCGGGTGGCCTCATTCCCAGTAGTAGCTCATTGTCTAGAGTTTGTCTTGCAAGCTGCTTCACATTACATTTGAGAAGATAGAAGTGTTAGAGACTCTTCAGGACAAGTAATGATGAGGTTGGATGTTGATTTCTTTGATATAGTTTTTCAAGTCCCAACCATAGAGAAATATACATATATGACTATTCAGCATGCCCAAGAGGCTTATGATAAAAATCAAAATGAAACCAAGCAGTTGATTAACATAAAATGGTTGAAGACCCAAAGGCCCAACATTTCAAGATGGCCTAAAAACCTTCCTTGTAGTGATTTCAAGATGTAATCATTGAGAATCATGAAGGTATTAGTTTTCCTTCTCCTCATCACCCTTGGGAAGATATTATAACAATAGAATATGAAATCATTTCCACCACTTTAAACTTACTTTAGATTCCTCTCCCAACACCTCTATTTCTTATAAAAATGGTTTAGAGAAAGAGAATACAATCGAGAATGACCATGAAAATCAAACTTGAGAGGAATACATGTTGGTGTTAGAAGATCCAATTATTGAAAGTTATAGCATTATTTCTATCCTTCCTAATGTCCCTAACATTTGGAAAGATCTATTTGAGCAAAAGGACTCAATCATTCATAGGCATAACAATGATAGTTCTCCTTCTCTTGATGCCTCCCCTATTGCCAATGAAGTTTCTTTACAAAATATAATCATGGTATGTGACCAACCTCTTAAATCTCCTACTAGGGTAGGGGTATGTGTAAGATCATGATGGGCCAAAAAGTGGTGATATGATGAGTATGTGTAGGTTATGTGAGCCCTGACGACTTCTTTTTACCCAAAATTCATGAAAAAAAATGTTTTTAAAGGAGATTCTCAGTTTTCTACCAATATGCATTATGCTTTACTTTGAATTTAATAATTAATTATTATTCATTTTCTATTTGAATTATGGCTAAAGTCCCAATTGATAGGCTGATTGAAAAAAATCTATATCTTTCAAATGGTATCACATTTTTTGAATCTAAAACATGCGTCACATTCTATGCTTCACATACTATAGGATTAAAAAATAATAATTTCATGAAGTTTTGACCAAGCTAAGGTCGCTAGACATACGAGTTTTTATATTTTTTTAAAATATGTAAAAAAAGTCCCTAATTAATTATTTACTTAGATAAAAAATACAAAAAAAATTGCATCACATTGGGACATGAATTCTCTACTTATATCTAAAATATTATAAAAAAATATTATCATTTTATTGTGGTTAGGGTGGTTAGACAGACAGCTACTTCTTATTTTTTCCCTAAAATTTAAGTACTACCGCATTGAAATTTTAAATTTTCACCAAATAGATTTTTTTTTTAAATAAACCTAGTAGTTTAGAAACTATATTAAATTTTCTATAGATTCTATTCTTACATATTTTTGAAATAATATAGATAACTTATTCAAATTTTTATGTCAAGTTGTCTAACTATGATTTTTTTGAATTTTTTGCCACTTAAGGGCTTGTTTTTTCCATGATCCCGCACATACCCATAGAAGGAACAAGATAATGAGACCCTAGAAAACAAGGATGAAATCATGGACACTCATAACAATCAAATTGGACCTTCTCCTAATATCTCTACTATGTGTGAAGAAGAAACTTTGATAGCAAAAGATCAAAATAATAAGAGCCATAAGAATCTTAGTTGCCTCTCTTCCCCTAAGGAAAACATTATCAAACAAGAGAATTCCATCATTAATAAACAAGAAAACTCAACCATTGATAACTCACTTACTTGTGATGAAGTCATTTTAGAAGAACCAATCTTTGAATGTCATGAACATGTAGTTTGTAGTTCTCCTAAAAACTCTCCTCCTATGGAGGATATTATGGTGCAAGAAAATGCTAACATTGGAAATAGTGATATAATTTCCTTAGATGAAGATGATGAAGTAACATTAGACTCTCCTTCACTAAGGGATGTTAACATTATTCAACCTCAACTCATCCTTTACCCACCTTCCCACAAACCTCAAACTCAGAACAAACCTGAACTTATCCTTTACCCACCTAAGAATAATGTGTCGTAACAACCAAATTATAGTACCTTTTCTCATACATATAACACTAGAAACAATCCGCAACTAAGAAAAACACCTTCAACATCCCTCCCATTGCCTAATGCTATCCTGTTGGGTCCTCCTCGTGAAAAGGAGTATGATCTTGTCAAACAACTGAAGAACACTCCTGCTAAGATATCATTATGGGACCTTATTCAAGACTCCCCTCATTACCACAAAATGATTCAAAGTGATTTACAACAAGTTCCTATCCCTTCTAATGCACAAATGAATGACATAGTAGTCATGGTTCAACGAATAAATGTTGAAATTGTTTTCCACCAAACTCAACTTTCTCCTTTAGAAGTGTAAAAAAAAAATGATGCTTTCATGATAATAGCTATCTCTAATAGGTTGGGAATAAAAATAACCCTTGTTGATAATGTCTCTTCCCTAAATGTGTGTAGTCTAACCCTTTTTGATAAGCTTGGCATGGATAAATCAAAAATTTAACCTTTAACTCTTTATGTATTAAGGGATTTGACGATGTAGGAAAACAACCACTTAGTGTTATCACTTTTCCCATTATAGACATGTAAAATATACTCATTGACATGCACATCTGATCCCGACCACTAACACCATTTCATCCTAAATCATCCCTCAGTCTAACCATTTAATCAAAATACCTTTTATTTGATTAAATAAATCAAATTTCCTCTCATAATTAAATAAATCATTTATCTAATTAGTTCATCCTTTCTTGTTAATTAAATCAATCAGTCTGATCTAATTATCCCTATTTAATTAAATAATCAATTTTATTTGATTAAATCCCTAAAGCCAATCCATTAAATTAAATAAATTAAAAGCTTATTTAATTTAACTTAACTTCATCTCCTTGGTTAAATAAAATAAAAATATTTATTTAATATTGAAACCATATTCTTCTCATATTTTGATTTAAATCAATCCATAAATTTAAATCAATATGTCACGTCATTCTAATCTCATTAAATTAATTAACCTTGATTAATTTAATCTCTTCTCATGTCCCATCCTCTAGCTTTCGCAACTCACACAATAAAATAGATTTAATTCATTTATTAAATCTCTATTATCTCTCAAATGGCATAATAAAGGAATATTCCTCAAATTTGAATTCAAAATCCAAGTGGACTTTGTCCTTCCAACAAGGCATTTACTCCACCAAGAAAGTCTTTTTTCCTTGAGCCAAGTGACATTCAATGCACCTTCTTTCCCTCTTACATGTCATTTCAACAATTTCAAAATTCAAATATATGCATTTATTGACACATTCTTCAAAACTTGCACATCCTCCATCCATTCACATGTTGACAAGTGGCACTTTTCCATTTGTTAATTCTTAGTCTCACATTGCTCTATTTTGGACATCTCCTCAACTTGAAATTCTATAAATAAGAGGCTTCATTCTTCATTTGATCATCCACAACTTGAGTAAACTTACTATACTCAAATTCATAGCAACCTTCATCAAATTTATCCAAGCATAGTTAGGATTTTTGTAGGTTTTCAACATGGAGCTCCATTGAAGTCATCACCACAAGCATGCATTTTTCATCAATCATCTTCATAACATCATTGGAGTTGGGAAAGGATCAATTTTCACATAAAATTGACACCAACTCCCTCAAGAGATTAAGAGTTTGCTTTCTTTTAGAATAGGATTTGATATTTAAGTTTTAAGTTCATTATGTTCTTCATTTTATTCCTTTTCTCTTGCATTCAAATGGATTTCTTGAGGGA
>VDFB02116253.1:0-16998 GCA_007258455.2 Sequoia sempervirens | reverse complement strand
AGTTTCTTATGTGATTCAGTAATGGGAGGTGACTTAGGAAGCTCACTAATTAAAGGAGATCCAAATTTTTTCATCATAACCTGAGTAAGCTTTTGTTTATTTGTGTGATCTCTTGGTGAAGAGGATTTGAATATCATTTCATCATCTTCATCTAAGGAAGCCCTATTACATGTGTCAATGTTTAGATTTTCTTGCACCTTGATATCCTCCCTAGGAGGAAATTTTTTAGGATAACTACAAACTAAATGTTCATGACATTCAATGACTTTATTGTAGGTAGGGGAATGATCAAAGGTTGAATTGTCTTCTTCATCAACGATTTTGTTGTCTTGTTCAAGAATGTTTTCTATAGGGAAAGAGAGGAAATCAATATTCTCATGACTTTCATCGATTATATCTTCTAACATCAAATTATCATCTTAACAATTAGGAGATACACTAGGAGAAGAACAAATGTGATTGTCATGATCATTTATAGTTATTTCTTCTTGTTCATCAATGTCTTGTTCACTAAGAGAGGTAGGTGGAGAGAAACAACTATGACTCTCAAAACTCTCATTGGTTGGTTCTTCTAACACCAAAATATCTTCTTCACAAATAGGAGAGATATTAGGAGAAGAATGAATATGATCATTAGGATTGTCCAAGGTTGTATTCACTTTCACTAAAACACTCTCATAGGGAGGGGATATGAACTTTTTCTTAATGTGCCTAGAAAGGTAAGTTACTAGCATTGTTTGACCAAAAATGAAAAGGACTTTTAACCGTCTCATTCAATCCTTTAAGAATGTAAACAATTCATATCCGTAGATGAAAATGAATGTTATCCTATGAATGTAAAGAATGTATATCCAAAAATGAAAAGAAATTTTATGAAACTTATGCAAAGTTTTATGAATGTAAACACTGTACAGGTAAAAGTAAAAGGTAATTTTATCCATATTATGTGAAGTTTCATAAATGTGAGTATTTTCAGATCTAATGATGCTTGTAATTGGAATGATTTAAAAAATGACTACCTAAATTGATGTTTTTGACCTAGATGCAAAAAATAGATGTTCCCGGAACTTCCAGTAGGATTACAAGTTACAATTAAGAGGCTTGCAGAAGCATATAAAGTATATTTAAATCTTAAAAACTACAACCCAAAGGACTGAGATGTCTGCATGTGGCATCTTGGTCTTACTAAAGGAATTTGGTTCTAGAACCGAACATACCATACAATCAAACTCGAGCAGGGTTTTTGAGAAAAACCCTAAGAGGGACTGTCTAGAAAGGAATTTGTCTGGTAGTGTAACTCAGAAAAGTTAGTAAATTGAAGTTATTTACATACAAGTTGTTCCCAAATTCCTACCCAAATATATGATGTTTAGAAATAGAAAATGTGCAAATGAATGCAAGAAAAAGTAACTAATGAGAAGAAATTGAGTGTTGAGGTAACGTATTTTTTCTCAATTTTGAAATTCGCAACACTGCTCTCTAAATGCAATGAGGAGTAAAAATTCAATTTTCAATTTTAATGAGATAAAAATGATGCAAGAAAGAAAAAAAAATGCAACCCTATATGCACCTCTCACTAATGCAAATACAAACACTAGATGAATCTCTTACGGCATATGAGAACCCTGCATGCATCTCTTCAATGCAAGATGCAATGCAAGAGAGAATACAACTAGGTCTAGGCCCTTAGTGAATTCCAAGTAAAAAAATTAAAAAATGAATGAATGTTCTAAAAAATGAAAGTTCACCAAAATGAACCAAAAAGAAAATAGGTGGGGGGGAAATGTGCACTATTCTCCTTAGGTAATTCAATAATGTCCTAATAGTCCAAATTGGATTAACTATCAACCCCAAAGGGTGAGTCAATTGTCAACAAGGAAGACCTAGGACTTGGGGTTCTTTAAGGTTTGAGGGGTTCACTACCAAGAAAATGCCTAGAAAATGCAACTTAACATTCAACACACAAAACCTAGTAATGCAATCTAAATGAAGGATGCAAATGATGAAATTAAGCAATAGGAAGTTATGATGTATGTACTTAGAAAGTCTAGAAATGTGACGAGGATTCCAGAAATGTAAAGAACCTTTCAAAATATGCTATGGATGAAAAAATACACACTTACTGTTGTTTTTTGGGGCAAAATCAGAATATTTAGATGCTAGAATAGGATCTAAAAGAATCTCTACAAAATTCCCTCAGGAGGACTAAGACTCCCTTGCTGCCGATTTAGTCCCATTCTAAATTTCTAAAATCTTTGAAACTTATCCTGAGGCTCAAGGTCTACACTTCCTTCTTCTCAGATCTCAGGTCTTGAAACTTATGGATTTGGCCTATAGGTGAGCTTCCGTGAAGATTACAACATTACAATGCAACTTTGCAACTTGAAAACTTTTCACTTCAAATGATCTTCAAGTCTTCAACCTAAATTTGTAATCACAAACACATAAGGGAGGAAAAATTTGTTGATTGTTAGTAAATGGGTGTTTTCCCTTCTCAAAACCCTTGTAGGTAATTAAACCAAATGAGAAATGAATGAAATGAAGCATGAAATACAAGATATGTAAATTATATCACCTTGGATGATGTCTTGTGAGGAAAATCAACAATCTACCATGTAGTGGCCATGAAGATTATAGATCTTAGAACCTTAGATTTGATGTGAACAATGGTTGCAAATAGATCTTGAATACTACATCTACAATCTTGGCTCAACAACATGAATGGATGCACTAAACCCTTTACATGATGCTTGAATCTTGATGATGGATCCAAATGGTTGATGAATTACTCTTGAATTCCCTTGTGGACTCTGACTTGCTATTAGGAATGCCCTCACAAAAGACTTGATTTGAAAATGAATGAAAGAACCATGTATTTATACTTATCCATGCTTAATATCTCAAAATTACACCACAGTTTCCATGGAATTTAATTAAAGGGGAGGCTAAATGAAGCGGAATTCTGTGAAATTGAATCCCAAAAATAAGCGCAAAGCACTAAGACGGCGGCATCCTAGTCCCAAGGTATAATGAATCTCGTGGAAATGTAAACCCAAAGGACCTATTGCCGCAAAACCAGGGCCGGTCCCAAGATCGATAGACAAAAGAGCCGCTCTAGTCGCACCGCACAACCCCGATCCTAAATTAGGGACATAGACAAAATCATTAAATTATCATTTAACGCATTGATGTCTATTATTCGATTACTAAAAGATGTAAATCATTGCTTGGGATGCAAATATGAATCAATTATTAAAAACATACCGCAGTGCCTGGCTGGTATGCATTTTCCTACACTACAATAAATTATAACCATTTTATGATGGAAACTCTTGACATATGATATCACATATCCATTACCAAATTGATTCACAATTCTTATCTATTTACTATAATATTTTGATGAAACATGATTTGATTATGCCTAATTATGAATCATATATAGTATTTGACATGTAAATTTATTGTTTGGTCACCTTAGGATATTACATTTTAGCCTTCTTTCCACACTACACATTGGGTTTGCAAGTATACTTATATCATTTAGAATAATAAAACACTCCTCAATGTTGTGGTTACTATGTAGAAGGATTTTCTTTAATTTATTAAAACATGCATAAGCCCATTAACAACTCAATCTTAAAAACAAACTTTGTTGAATCCTTCCACTTAGGATATATATACTCTTGTAATTCAAAATAATCCAAATATTAGGATTATCATCAAACTCCAACCATATTTTCATATTTCATTTCATGAATGGGAAGATATATTTTACACTAATAATATGATGTATTTAATTCCTAGAAGACATTGATCACAATAAAGGAATACTTCACTTCCAAACTTGTTATTGGGCATAATAGCATAACACCTAGTTTCACTATTTAAAGTTTGTGGAAACTTTACAAAGTTAAAAACACCAAAGAACACATTTTTGGTTTCACTATACTTGAGAAAGATTATGATATCAATAAATTCATTTATTCTGAATCCATCATTATTACATTGATTATAAAATTTTCTTTATACACATTTGGTCAACTACATGTTTCATCAGGTATTGTGTTTTACACCATGCAACTAAATAAGATCACTTCTAATGCTAGAAGTTGCTATATTAACATTGTTCAAGATCTTTAGAAGATAATAAAGATGAGAAAGTGAAGGTAGTTCTATTTTGGAGCTTGGTTTTCTTATTAGCACATGAACATAGACATGGAACCATAGATATAAAATATCTAAAATGAATAGAATATAATTCATAATTTTGATCCTCAACAATATGCAGACACTAAATGATCATTTAAAGACAACCAATATTTAATAGCCTATCTTTTCCTCCACATAATACACACAAAATTTTAGGGACATGAACAAGCCAGATATGACCATCACAAAAAAAATTTGCAACTATTGAACAAGAGATCAATGCCTTACATTCCCCTCCCCTTAGACCAAAATTCCTCTTGGAAGTTAATAAGGTTTGAGTAGCATAAAAATCTACCACCTATAAGTAAATCGAAGCTAAGACGAAATTATAATTCTAGTCTAGCAAGTTGACACAAAATCAATCTTTAGATAACATGTATAAGTATCCAACAAAGGTATTTCCCTATGAATATGAGTACCATCAGCTCATGCATAGGGTTCTTATACACACCATACCTATGAAAAGGTAATTGAGTTCCAAATATACTTAGAAATACTTTTATCACATACACTATGTGGTTTTAATTACACAATCATTATACTATTATCGACAAACCTCTAGTTATTCAAACAACACTACCTATCAAAAGTACCTCAATCATATTTTATACTTAACAATAAGTCATGTCATCTCATGAAATCATATATCATATTCATAATTTTAAGCATTCATTTAATTTTTCCTCTTTAACCATTGTTCTCCCACTTTTTTTTCTCATTTGTATAGGCAAAATAACATGACAAACAAATAGATGACCACAATAAGGACACACTAGACTCATAACACAAGGATCACAGAAAAGGGATGAGGATTCATAGTGCACCAAATCCTCCTCTAAGAATCCATATCATATAAATAACCACTGTCAGGTCCTCCCCAAGGAACCTCTACATAGAAATGTCTGATAAATCAAGGGGAATGGATAGTAACTATTCCATATTGGTCTCATTTACCCCTTCTAATTAAATCCCTAGTCCATCTACTCCCCCATACAACATATCAGTGACTCCACATGAGTATGGAAGTTTAACATATTCCACATTACTACACAAATGTTAGCTGCAATAGAAAATAGGTAAAGCCTCAAAATAGGAAATTTCAAATTTCATATAAAATGACAATTCAAAATTTATAAAGAAAAATTAAATTCTCAATGGTGGCCACCAATCAACAATTCAAAAGTTGGAATCAAGATCTCAACAACCAATTCTTGAGGTAAGAGGACAACTTTCACAATGCATTTCATCAATAACTTAAAGAAATTCAAAACTATTGGCCCCGTCAGTCAAATAAAATCATATCAACAATCATAAATATGAATCTAAAATCATACAATTTTTCACATTAAGGTCACTTTGTGACTTAAATCAAGTCACCTAAGGGGTAGGAGGGGATAAGGTGGTCTCAAACCACATAGAGCTCATCAATAAATCATAATATAATGACAATTTATCTCACGTGCAACTAGAGACAATCATGTAATAATCAACATGTCTCGTGTCCCACACATCCCAAGACAATCATATAGCAACTGAGTTATCATTGGTAAATATGTTTTCTAGAACAAGTTCATACTTAAGTCCATCCTCAACCCTTTTGGTTTACAATGATAAATGGTAGTAAGAGAGACAAGGGAATGTTTAATAGATAATGGCATCACATATGAATCACTAGCAGATCCATCAAGAGGGGGAGATGATGGAATACATTCTCCAAATGACAATGAGTTTCATATAATAGCTCTCCTCACCATTATATAGAGAAGGGCCCCATAATAGCTCACCTTACCCTTGGAAGTGAGGGCCACATCATAGCTCATACCACTCAAATAATCTAAGTCATAATGAAGGTCTTCTCCTACCCACTCAACCCCTATTTACACTAGTAGAACCTTCTCCCTTAGAAGTGGTCGACACTAGGGAATACACCACATATCCAAACATAATTATAGTAGACATGCATCTCTATAACTAAATTCACATCTCACATAGCTTTTCACAAGTACATGTAGGTAACTCCCCCTAGAAGTCCAACACACCTTCATCCAAAGTCAAATACATTGTATCTAATGCTTAAGGCACAACATGCACAACAACTAAGGCTCTGCTATAATTGCACAGAGTTCCCAACATACCAACTAGGCTTCGATACCTGTGTAATGCCCAAATTTTATTCTCTAAACAACCTAACAATGCATAATGAATTTACTAATTTTGCAAATATAATTTTTTCTTTAATTAAAAGAAAAAAAATACAATTCACTACTTACATTTATAGTCAATGATCATACTAGTTAGAAGCAATGATAGAAATGATTCACTATTTTTAGTAATAGAGTCTACATACTTTGGGGCAGCTTAATGTAACTATTACATTCCATCATGTCCAAAAATTCCTCACTCCCAATACCTATACATACAAGGTCTACATGTCTTGGTATACACATAAGATCAAAGGTAGTTAGCACACGATTACCAAGACAAGCTATATAAATCAATGGTAGATTTCAATATCGGAAGAAAACAACATGTCATATGGAAGACTCATAAGAATAGTCCTACAGGCCCGACCTAATGCCTTGAAGGTTCATTGTTTGATGGCCTTGCATATGTATTTACTTTGCAGAGGCACCATAGTTCACCCAACTTGAGTTCTCCCAACTCATTTGATTGACTAGCAATAACACAATAACACAAAATTATGCTAAACTCAATTCTTTACTCAAATGCATCAAATGAACTATACAAACCACAAACTATGAAAAGTAAATACACAACCCCTTCTAGGGTCCACTACCCTAGACATTTTCGCAGTCGATTGACACCCACTAAGGTGAAGCTAGAAAAACAGATAACTCATCAAAGATATAATAAAAGCATATGAGAGTATAGAAATGATCCTTAATAGTTGACAAAACTTAGTTATGCATATCACAATTTAAACAAATGTAACATAATGAAATGGTCAATAAGGAATATGCTAAAATCACATTTATCTCTTCTATCATGCTACAAAAAATTAAATCTAAGGTAACAACTTAATAAATTTGTAATACGTTAAACATTATTAAAGCCATAATAAAGCACATAGTTTCCCATAATTTTTCATGAAAGAAAATAAAAACTATTCAAATTGTGGATTTTAATCCTAATATTGTGTAGTTCTTATCCTATACCATCTCCTAAATAACTAACACAAATATTGACTAACAATCGTCACTTTGCTAATAAATTCAAATTAAAATTTTATTACAACAAGAACTTAAGGAAACCATTGATGACAATTATGCTCTATAAATAACATCTATTTTCCAGCTCATATATTTGGTAAGAAACTAAGAACTAAATATTGTTAATGGAGTACTTAATTAATAGCTAACGGCTGACCTACCACCTGATATCCCAAAATGTGAATGTTTCATAGCATTTTATTAAATGATTCATCAACTTAGAAAATAGTCTTTAGCTCCATAACCACAATGCTCACAAATGAAACAAATTAAACTCACCTATTTACTAATCTTGCATATGTATATTCTAGTGAAAAAAAGTGACAATTGATGTTGCATGCTAGTAGAACCTCACTTTAATTATCTATCTATATATATATATATATATATAGAGAGAGAGAGAGAGTAAGAGAGAGAGAGAGAGAAATAGGAAAGATGTAAGTAAAATAATCCTAATGAGGTTGGTGATGCAATAATTCTTCATATCCCTTCTATTCAACCATGATTTAGTTAGTATTTTAGGTTCTACTTCAAAGAGTAAACAAAAATTTACTTGTTCCTCTTCCATAACATCTCTTCTTCTTGTGAGTACACCTTTGTATTCTTATCTCAAATTATTTTATCTTTAGAATGATTCCTCTGCAGACACATAGAAGTCTTAGGATTCTTTTCTACTTCTTCTTCTTCCACTAGCATCTCCTTTTCTTTCTCTTCTTTTTCTTCTTCTTTGCAAGGGGGTTCATCTGATTCATACCCTTCTATAAATATTGAGCTTTCATGTGATTCTTAATCCACTTTGAGACTTGCACTTTCAACTATCTTCATTAACCTTTTGCTATCACATCTGTATACCTTACTCTTTGTAGAGTATCCAAGGAATATTCCTTCATCTGATCTTGCTTCAAACCTTCCTAGATTTTATTAATTCATATCTCCTGATATAAAATTTTCTTCCAAACACTTTGAAATATTTCACAATAGGAGTTTTTCCAAACCATAGTTCATAGGGGGTATTTTAACTACTCACTCTTTCTTATCCTTTGTTAAGAATGTACACTATAGTATGAACAGCTTCTTTCTAGTAGAAATCTAGTATATTTTCTTCCTTCATCATGGTTCATGCTACTTCTTGAACTCTCATGTTCTTTCCAAAACTCCATTCTGTTGAGGAGTTCTAGGAGTTGATACATGTCTTTTTATCCCATGATCTTCACAAAAACTATTAAACTCATTGGAGGTGAACTGACCACCTTTGTTAGACCTCAAATATCTAATTTTCAAATACATTTCATTCTAAACCATAGACTTAAATTCTTTAAACTATTTAGATCTTTTTATTTTTTTGATAAATTCATTCTAGGGTAATCATTTATTAGCAACATAAAATACCTATGATCTTGAGAGCTTCTTGTTCCAAGAGGTCCACATAGGTCTGTATGCACTAAATCCAAATATCTTGTGGTAGAATATTCCTTATTTTTGAACCTCTTCTTTGTTTTCTTTCCAAACTAACACTCCTTGCAAATTTCATTGATAGGCTTTGTAATTCTTGGTAGATCACTCATATCTTGAGTATAGTTGATCTTCACTGGGCTATCAAAATTAATGTGACACATATTTCTATGCCATAGCCAAATTTCATTGATTTGAGACATAAAGCACCACCTTTGAGATGATAAACATTTCATTTTGTCCTTGTTCTAGCTTCAACCAATTATTTGGAGCTTTATTTTTTGATTTCACAACCGTCATCCTAAACAAAAAAATGTATCCTCTACTATATATTTTTTCTACATTGAGAATATTATGTCAGAGACCCTTGACATAAAGAACATTATATGTCTTATGATTTCTGTCAAAATTAATTGAACCTTTTCCATGGATCTTAGCAGATGTATCATCACAAAACTTAACAAGACCACCATCATACTCTTCAAGCTTTAAAAACTTTCTCTTATCACCTCTCAAATGATTTGAGCATCCACTATCAACTATCCCGTAGTTTCTCTCCTCTCTTGCATGAAAAGTACTCAACATAGTTCCTTCAATATTGTGACCTTTTTCTAGATAAATTTCCTTCACATATCTTATAGGATCCATAGATCTAGTTCCAACATTTAAAGCCATGAAAAATAATTCATCACTTCCATCATTGAGATAGTTTGATTCCTCAACTTCAGATAAACCACTATCTTCTTTAACATAATAATACTTCTTGAAATATTTATCATTATGATGTTTCTATTTGTTATTTGAAACTTTGATTGGAAATTTTGAAGCATAACGACCTATCTTTCAACAATTGAAACACTTAAAGGGTAACTTACCTGTATATTTTCTAGTGCCCTTTTTCAATCTACCTATAATATTCACTTCTACCTCACCAAGATCATCTAAAATAGATTCATATTCTTTCTTGTTGAATTTAAAGGTAGTTTCTTTCTTTGGAGCATCTTTGTCAAACTCTCTTAATTCAAAAGTAGTTAAAGCACCAAAAATTTGATATCTAGTATATTGATCCAAAATTTGAACTTCCTCAATAGCAGAAACTTTAGCACTATAACATTTAGGAAGAGTTCTCAATACCTTTTTCTTAACTTCAATTTCCTCTAGTTTTCCACCAATACCATTGATGACATTGACAATTTCATCCACTATAATCAAGTAGCCAACAATATCTTCATCTTATGACATCTATAGTGTTTCAAATTTGGCTTTGAAATTTTACATCTTTGATTTCTTGACCTTATCATCTCCTTCATAAACACTCTATAACATTTTCTAGATATCTTTAGTTTTTTTAAGTCTTATCACCTTCACAACTTCTAAATCACAAATCCCACTCAAGATAGCATTCCTTTCTTTTCTATTATTCTCATAATCCTTGATCTCATCATCTCTTTTCAGAGGAGTAGTAGGATATTGTATCCATTTCAACTAACTTCCAAATAACAAACCCTAATGAGACAAGAAAGGCTTCCATCTTGGCTTTCCAAAAAGCATACTTTGATCTATCGAACATAGGAACTTTTTCATCATTCCTATGTGCCATCTAGATCTACCTCAAGTGTTTAATATTCTTCCAAGGAACCAGAGCTCTGATACCAATTGTTAGACACACATGACAACTGAGAGGGTGGGTGAATCAGTTATACATTAAAACATTCAAACCCTCATTATGCATCAACATTAATGTAAACTAATGAAGTGTAAAAAAATTCACAACCATACACCATATAAAACTAGATTTATGTGGAGAACCCTAATAAGGGAAAAAAAATAGTGAATATTAACTCACATATATGAATAACAACACCGATTACAAAAGGCTCACTGTTGGAAGGGCTCACTACCTAAAGGACTAATTATATAGAATATAAAAAGAATAGAAGAACAATGTTACAAGGAGGTTCACTACCTCAAAGAAATAAGAAGATCCACTACAAAGACTCTACACCATCCAAAACCTTCATCTCACTACCTGCAACAACTTTAGGTACACTGAAAAATGTAGATATCTTCTATTCACTACTTCTAGTAGTCATAGGCGATTAAGCTTGCATTTAGATCACAACAATTCATTACATATTATTTATCATTTCTCACCACACAATACACCACACACTTATCTAATAATTTACCTTGCATATATATCCATCGCAACTACAAAAACCTTCTCCAAGTCTACTCCAATGAAATGTATGCAACTCAAACATGCAACCACAAAATAAGTTAGCACCAAAACACTTTTTTTATGGAAAGAAGTGAAGGAAAACCAAACCTAGGGTTAACCAAGACCCAAATCTACACTAACATGCTATGCCATGCTTCCAAAAATTCACTAGCAACAACATGTAGGAGACCATCTATGCAATCAACACTAGCATGTCAGATTGGCCAAACTTGCACTAACACTATCAAGCAATCAATTCACTCTTCACTAGGTCTAAAAACATCATGCAAGCCATGCAACAACATCACATAACATTCGAGAATATTACAACATCATAAAAATATTGAACAAGTTTGTTTCAACCACCTGCAAAGTTAAAAGAACTATCATCCTTTGCAATGAGTCAAACTATCAAAGACATACAACTCATTAACCAACCTTGCAGAACAAATGAACACAATTTTTTTTGGGGGAAGGTAGGTGAAAGAAATATAAGAATGTTCCTAAATATTCCTTACAAGGAACATCAACTGGGAGAAATGGAGATAAATTTAATTTCTCCTAGATAAGGGTGAGTGCAAGATCATGAGGGTCCAAAAAGTGGCAATATGACACAAAACTGGCTGATGAAATTTTTTATCTAAATTTGATGAAATAAAAAAGGTTTATTTAGAAAATTTCTAGCTTTCCAAAAATATAAGATATGCCTTATTTGGAATTAAATAGATAATTATTATTAAATTTCTCCATACATTATGACTAAAGTCATAATTGATATATTGATTGAAAAACATCTATAATTCTTGAATGATTTCATATTGTTTGAATTTGAAATATGCATCACATTCTATGATTCCCATACCATATGATAAAAAAAATCATAAATTTTTGAACAAGTTATGGCGGCCAGAAAAACACTTTTTAATATTTAAAAAAATTATATAAAAAATTCATAACTAATTATTTACTTGCAAAAAATTACAAAAAAGATACATAACATTTGTACATGTGTCCTCTACTTCTATTAAATGTTTTTAAAAATATATTAATCTTTTTCTTGTACTTAGGTTGGTCGGACATACACCTACTTTTTTATTTTTTCTTGAAAATTTAGTACTATTGCATTGAAATTTCAAATTTTCACCAAATAGATTTACTTTTTTCTGAAAAAGGAATAGTATCCTAGAAACTACATTCAATTTTCTACAAATTTAGTTCTTACATATTTTTCAAATTATGTTAATAACTTATTCAAAATTTTATGTCAAGTTTCCTAACTCTGTTGTTTTGAATTTTCATTGCCACTTAAGGGCCTAGTTTTGAATCCCATGATCCTGCACTAACCCATAACCTTCTTCATAGGAAACACACTGTTAGACACATCTTCCACTATCACATGATCCAGAACCTGAAACTCTAGATATCACACCTCTAAATTCCTTTGACCATCTCATCCAAACCACACAAGCACATCTTCAACCATGTAGAAATGTGGATCACAATATAGAAAAAAACCCTATCACCTTGTACACTCTCTATTCAAATTTTCTAAAAAGAACTTGGAAACCAATTGAACATGTTGCATTTGCAACACTTTTTTATCACCACAAACACCTTCTCATCATCAACGCCACACTACATGTTGACATATATTGACATCAATGATAACACTAATGACAACATAGTGTAATGATCTTCAATGTAAGAGATAATCTTATGAACCTTTAAGTATATAATAGCATGTTTTGTAGAATATACAAGAGGATGGTCAATACTTATCACATGGGAGAATCAACTACTATAAAAACCAACATCAGATCTTTAGATCCCCTAACTAGTTTAATTTCTAGGAGATTACCAATAATAAATTATATACACTATCAAAATTCTACATGGAGGTCAAAATAGATGGATCCTCTCATGGGAGGAGCTTTCATATCTTTTCCTTCTCAGGTTTCCTTGGTATGAGTTAATCAAATGCTTCATATCAATAATGATTTGACTAATCACACACCATTGATGAATCCAATTCCAAGTGTTTCCCATTCAATAAAATACTAAGTTATATATCAACAAACCTTACATTATATCTATCCTCCTCCTAGGATATCATATCCTTAGGGAGGACATGAAGTGCAAATTGATAATTTCAAATCAAATGGGACTTTTTTATTAGAAAAACAAAACTCATAATATTCCTACAACTCAAACTAGAGTGTTTAATTAACCTCTAAGTTAGAATCTATAAAAAAAGGAATTGTCTCATGTCACCAATGAACTTACATGATTAAGAGTGAACCCTTCAAAGGGGCCTAAACAAAATTAAAATTAGAGCTGCAACACTTAAGATAATTATCAGAAGAAGATAAACATTTAGAATAGAATTTTCAACCAATGAAGATCCACTAAGAAATAAAGTATAAAACCAAACAATGGGGGTGTGACTAACCATCTAGATATAAAAAAATAATGTAAATATGCTTGATTATTTTGATGTGAATCTTATGATAAATAGTTATAGGTTTCATGAAACCTTAGATAATTTTTAAGATAATTGTTCAAAGATCTAAAATGTGTCTAAGATAATATAGATAGATCAATAGATTACCTATGGAATATTAATAATATGATGGTGGACTTTTATTTCTTCTTGGTAAAATAAATCTTTGGACATAATTCAAAAAATGAAAAAAATGCTTTCCCTTTAAAGAATGAAAATGATCCTAAATCTAAATATGTGCATGCCTTCTAAGAAGCAAATAATTACTAAAATTTAAGGAGTAAGAAAGAACCATTCATAGATGGGATGCCTCTTAAGGCTAGCCCTACTCCTCCTAATACTCATGTTGAAAATATTAATTTAGCACCCAAGTGTCTTTCTAGAGGTTCGTTCCAATAGGTAAAACCATGTTTCAATAAGCATGTTGCTACATGTGAAGAAATATATAGTGTAATATATGAGTTGAAGAAGACTAAATCTAATATCTCTATGCAAGATATGTTGTATAGTATCCTAATTAGAAAAGAGTCATTTATGCATTCCTTTGAAGGTAGTAACAATGAAAAGACAAATACTCTCCAATGAAACAAATATAATGTAATAAAAATATCAAATACCTTTGTTACACTCTTTAAGGGAAATACTAATGTCCCTCCTTTCTTATTAAGTGTTAGAAAATTTGGTTTAAGAATTTGAATTTTTTTTTGTTGATTCTAGGGATTCTTGCAATGTTATTCTTTATTCCATATGTTAGAAATTAGGATTGATACCAAGTTTCAAATGTAGTTGTCTTTCTTGATGGAATTGAAATAACTACACTAGAATCACCTATCAACCATGTTGTGTCTAATTTCAAATTTATCAAAAAATATTTTATTGAAATGAATATACAAGATGTAGATTCTATTGACATATTTTTTTGTTAATTTGGATACTCATGCTAAAACTATTACTTTATTAAGATAAATGATGTACAAGGTGGATAGTGATAACTTGTAATTATGTCATATGTTGAAGATTCTTTTTCCAAGACTAAATAAAAAAAATTAATATAGAGGAATGAAGAAGCAAAATTTCTCTCAGAAGGGGGATGTTCCTAAGGTGAATATGAAAAAGGATCTTAAGCCTCTTGATAAAACATTAATGTGGAGATTGTGATTCAATGGTTCTAAATGCAAACAAGGTTGTGGATCTAGAGTTTAGTTAACTAGCCCATAAGGAAAGACATTGTTGGGATCACATAGATTATACTTTATCTGTAGAAAAAACATGTTTGAGTATAAGGAATTGATCAAATGTTTTCTATCGGTACTTCAAAAAATGGTATGTGCAGGATCATTATGGAAAAAGTAGGCCCTTAAGTGGTGAAAAATTTAAAAGAATCAGAGTTAGGACACTTCACGTTAAAATTTGAATAAGTTATCTATATTATTTCAAAAATATGTAAGAATAGAATCTATATAAAATTGAATGTAGTTTATAAACTACTAGGTTTTATTTATTTTAAATCTATTTGTAGAAAATTTGGGAATTTCAATGTAGTAGTACTTAAATTTCAAAAAATAAGCTATTTGTAGGTGTTTGTCTGACCACCTAACCATAATAAAATGATAATATTTTTCTTAAAATGAATATTTTAGATATAAATGGAGGACTCATGTCCCAATGCCAGTGCATTTTTTTTTTTTAAATTCCCAATAAATAATTAATTATGATTTTTATTTACAACTTTTAAAAATACAAAAACTTCATTATGTTTGACCACATAGCAGGTCAAAACTTCATAGAAATTCATTATTTTTTAATCCTATAGTATGTGAAGCATAGAAGAATAGGTATGTGGGATTAAAAAATGTATTGATATTTTGAAAGCTATAGATATTTTTCAATCAACCTATTAATGCAGGGACATTAGTTGTAATTCAGAGTAGAAATGAATAATAATTATTTATTAAATTCAAAGTAAAGCATAATTTATATTGTGGTGGAATCCGAAAGGAATCTCCTTTAAAACCCTTTTCATTTAATCAATTTTGGGTAAAAAAAAGTTGTCATCCACATACCCTACACATACCCATCATATTGCCATTTTTTGGTCCATCATGATCCTGCACATAACCAAAAAAGAAAATAATTTATTTTGTGAAGAAAATTATCAACCTATAATAATAAAATATCAAATATACCTACCATGATAGAGGCTAAAAAAATATTGGAATAGAGTCTAGGATTTGATGGAATACTTTAATAATTTAAATGTTCAAACAGTTCCTATGAAAAAGAACCAAATTACATATTCACTAGAAATTTTCTTATAATACTTTAGAGTCCATGATTGGATCTTGATTGAAGAATATTTTAATGGATTTGGTACTAGTTCCTATTGTCCTAGATAATTTCACATGTTTCTAGGTACTTGATGATGATAAACATATTTTGGAATTAATTACTGTAGTGTCAAAAAATGTATCACTTTACATTTTCACTTGTTTGCGCCCTCCTTTTTAACATGGACTTAATTGAGCCTTAATTTAGGTTTTATAAATGTATAATTTACATTTTTACACTTATTTGGGCCATGTTAATCAAATTAGCTTAATTAGGCATTAATAATCCCTTTTATTCATTTACAAGCCTAATAAATTGCATTTTTCGAAGGTGAAACCCAACAATAATTAATGCCTAAACATAACACTTTACCTTGAGCCATGTATCTTCTAAGAATAGGGACCTAGGAACCATTATCCCATGGGTAAATGGGTCCTCCCTAGTTATTTGGACCTAAATTTAAATTATGTTTTTGGCAGTATTTTAAAATTTTCAAATCCATAATTCAATATTGGCGTGTGATATCTAAATTTCAATAAATTAAGGATACATACCTATAAATAGAAGGTTATTTCATAATGTTTCACTAGGAATTTTCAAGAGAAACAATCTGCAATTTATGTGTGACTTCAAAAGAGCCAAAGTTGATGATCAAGAGAATTCAAGAGTAGATATATCAGAGATTTATTGTAGAAATCAAGTTCTATCCATCATGTCAAAGTCCTCTTGTATCATACATTTTTTTTGAGATAAAATTATGATGTAGGTTTGAAGTTCAAGTTCAAGCACTCAAAGCATTATTCAAGTGTCAAGATCCACATCCAATTCAGCCATTTCATGTAAGCTTTAGAACTTTCTAAGATCTCCATTATCAAGGTTTCATTCAAGGGTTTCTTGAGTGGTAACATAACATTGTTCATTCTTCATTCCCTCTTTCATTTCATTATTTCACTTCAAGGTTTGATTACCAAAATGGGGTTTGACCAGGAAAAACCCCCATTCACCCAAAAAAAAAATTATCTCTATCTGTGTGTGACTGTATATTTAGGTTGAAG
>VDFB02116251.1:0-29259 GCA_007258455.2 Sequoia sempervirens | reverse complement strand
ATATTTGTATTTCTATATATTATTATATATTTCATTGCAGATATTAAATTAGTATTACTTATTTCAGATTCAATTTTCATTGTATGGTAGAAAATAAAGCGTCAAAATGATATCATTCATAAATAAATGTTATTCACCATTTAGAATACGGTAAATATCTATTTGACTCACTTGATTGTTAAAGATATGAATATTATTTAGAGGTGATAATACTAGCACTTGCAGCCGGGGGAGCTGCAAGGAATACGCCGATATTTTTATATAGTTTGCTGAGCATTATTGATATCTGAACATTATTGGCCCTGTGTTTGTTGATGATTAAAACAATAGTAGGGTATGTCATTGTGTGGCCAAGCTCTAAAATGTATCAAATCCAGGCAATAATAGATAATGATCAAAACCCCTCTTTTCCTTTAGTGGTACACAAACCTCTCACATCTAGGAGAATCAAAAGTTAAAATAGCAGGCAAAAGATAATTCTATGAGGTAAAATAATAAAAATCTGAATCACAATCCGAAATGTATTAATGCCACAATACTAAATCCAGTTAAAATACAGAAGAGTTATGGTGAAAAAAGATGACTGCATGCATGACCGTGGCAGTCAATGTTGCAAAGGCCATGCTATAAGAAAAAACAAAAAATGTGCTCAGATGTAACTGCCCATGCTTCTCATAGGCCCGTTCGTGCAAATGAAAGTTGGAATCCACTATGGCAGAAATATACCTTGACATATTTTTAACCAAGCTAGTTAAACTCAGGGCTGGGCCTCAAATGTACGCCCCTGTTTCTTGCATTCTGTGTGTAGAGGGGATGATTGACAAAATAAGCTATGAATGCATGAAAGGTCTAGTAGTAAGAGCTGTTTGTAAACACATTAGAAATGGGGGAAGTTGCATGGCTGAACCTGTTTCAATAAGATTCTGTAGGGAAAAAATATTTCTGTACTTTTTCATATCTGGTTGAGTATGTAGATGGGTAACCAAAAGAAGAAATCAGCTCCAACAAAGTAGCAAGCCAAAGCTTCAGAACAGCAGCCTCCCCATCCTCTGACTTTTGCATAGCCTCTTTACAACAGCAATGATACCGTCCCAATATTGCTTCACAACAGCAATGATATACGGATTGCAATATTCTATGAATCAATATTTGTCATTTTTTCTTTGGGTTCTTCAAACTATAAGTCCCTTGATAAAGGGATGCTAATGCAAAAAGAAGCTCCGCTTCTGTGGGAACTTAGACCCGAAATGAACTAATTCATTTCTTTAAGGCCAACAAGAATTCATTCCTAACACTAAAATAGACTTGGGAGGAGGCCAACAAGATCCATCAACTCAACCCATGTATTGTAAATCACCATATTGATAGAAAAAAATCTATTTCCTTAAATGGGAACCTCACATCACACAATAATCCTCCAAAATAAAGATATAGAAAGGTCATAAGAAAGCAAATGTGTTGTGCAATTTAGTTCAATGTAAGGTATAGATTCATTTCAGAGTACTTAGAGTGCATGTACAGCATCCCGAATACCTCTCTATGGAATTTTTTTTTAGAAACACACTATATTTAATAGGAAAAAACCAACTTGTAAGGAAAAAATGAAATAAGATGTGCTTGATTTCAATTGTACTAAGTTCCACTATGAAGTTATTATTCAAGTTGCAAATTTCAAGTTTAATGTTTCTATTTAAATTTTTACAGCATACTCAAGTTTTGATGGTTTGCCCCCTGCAAACTCTTGTATCTTGCATACTGTTGTACTCTTGTAGTAGCATGTGCAAATATTGGGCACTTCTACTGGGTGTTGTGTTCCTGCACTATACGTATGCAGGCACCTGTGCACCAAGATAAGGTTGGTCACAGGGGAAAAATAACTTAGGTGTTTATACTTAGGACACTTCCTAACTCTGTCCTCTAGTTTATATATTATCTATCACTGCAAGGATGACCACCTTTAGAAGTGGCTACATAAATGCAGTGATCATCAATGCCACATATGAGCAGTTGAGGCTAATTCTTCTCCATGGAGGACATCCCCTCCATCTCTGCTAATGACCTTGGTGACTCAATTTCTTGAAGCACATCTTGCATTTTAACTATTGTAGTTGTACTGCTATCCTTCTTTGGCCAGTATTCATCTGTTGTAACCACCTACACATCACAAAAATAATCAGCAAATTGAATTTATCTTATATGCTTCTCTATATAAAATTTAGATCTCATGACATGTTCTTGGAAACAAAGTAATTATTGTGGTGAAAGAAGAGCATTTCTTGAAAAAATGACCAAGAGAAACTAATGGCATCGGTAAACATGCAATCAATAATAGATGGTTGGAATGGAGTTTTTGTATGATTATAATAATCATTTAGTGGAGCGTTTGACAAAATGCCTCACCCACCCAAATGTAGGCTTAGCCAACATATATCATAAGCAACATCTGTTTTTCTCATCAGACATCTTCTCTGAATTAAAACATTGATCTCATTAAATAAAATAAAATAACAGAATGGGAAAAAAATTATCTTTGAAATAGTAAGACAAAAATAAAAAGAAAAGCAGTTTTTTATCGATAAATGTAATAGTTTGTACTCCATATTTAAAATGATCTATACTACAACCATACCAGTAACTGGGCAGTTATCGGGCATTAAAAACTGAATGTAAATATGAAGAAAAGAGTTGTTACAATAGTAAATCATAGACACGTCTGAACACTGCTTTAAATCTATTTATCTGGTTTTCTGCTTGTCATAAGAAACAAATATAAACATTCTTGAATTGAAGATACAAACAACAGGGGAATGTTGTTTTTAATTTGAGATTCGATATGAAAAAGGGGAGAATTGGGTTAAAGAGAGACTACTGCAAACAACAGGGGAATGTTGTGAGAGGAGATGTCTGTCCACATAACTGAAATTTTCAGTTCCGATATCAACATATTGGAAGTAGTCAACGATACTTTGCAGGCTTCTCATATTTTGAGATTTTGGCCTCTGTTTCGCCTTCCAATACCATTTGAACCAAGCTTGTCTGTGGAAAACTTTCCTTCCTTTGAGTAAAAGATTATTGAAAAATTCCTTATCCATATTAATCCTGACCTATATAATTGCCTCAAAGTAAAAGATTAGAGCTTTCTCCCTACATGTATATTAATGATTGCACTAATAGGTTACATTTTCTTTCTTTGCCAACAATATTCTTTCTCAGGCTATATATTGAAAGTAACAACAGGGGAATTTGTAGTATAGCGAATCCACTTCAGCCCTCTTAATAATTCCTCATGTAAACATAAAGTAAAGCTGAGTCAATTGTTAGAGATTAGTTCCCCTGTTGAAGAGATTAGTTTGGCAAGGAATATACAGAGCACGTTGATGTAATATAGTAAGGAGTAGCATATTTTGAAGCAGTGGCAGGGGGCTTTCAGAAATGGCCTATTTGAAGGTGGTCTAAAGCCTTATAATGAGTTTACTATGGATCACGCTGAAGGATTACTTCAAGATCATTCAATCAAATGTGGGCCATATAGAGAATGTCTAAGAAATCTATGCATTCTAGTCAATGAGTTGAGAGGCTTGGAAAGACAAATCCATCACTGGATCTTTCATAGAGGCCAGCATGTTTGAAACAATGCTCAAGGTCCTGAGATTAAATCTGACAATGAATTTGAAGAAAATATGTAACCTTACCTCTTTTGGCTCTTTGGTGATTTTCTCCAGGTTTTTGGTTCCACGACGCTAGTATTTCCTTCATCGGGCTTCCTTGAATAATTGATCTTATTCTCCTTTGATCTAATAAAAAAAATTAATTTTATAATGAGGTGAAGTCCACAGCATCTGTATAATATCTGCAAATTAATGCTGAAATAGTGAACATGAATCGAACCAGTCAGACCCTAATTAAATAAAGCCCATACCAACCATTTTTGCACCAAAATCTTCAAGATTTTGATCTGAGCAAAATGAGTGAAACCCACCCAATTGGTTTGGGGCAACGGGCCTCTTCGCACCTTGTAACCATATTTAGAAGGAAAGCTCACCCGGATGGTAGGATTCAAACTTGTCACAGAGTCAAGAGGTAGGAGTCATACATAAGGCCAACATGCATACATATAACCATATTATAGAGACAAGCCCAATTCATGTTTTCCATGTGCTCTTCTATCTCTCTCCTAAGGTTGACCTAAATCTGAAGAGTTTCTGTAGCATATCCTCCACAATCAATGCAGTATTTCACAAAACACTATATTAAGAATCAAGATTGGCTGCAGAAGCAAGTAGAGTCACTTAGCTGGTCCTACAATTTTAACTCCAATTCAAAACCATTGCCATCAATGGCATCAAGGCAGTTTGACTTCCTCTATTGGGGATTCTGTTTTGGTCTAGAAATGTAATCAGCTTGGCCCATGTATGCTAAAATTAGGGCAGGATAAACTATAGAAGTGAAAGCAATCTGTAGATAAATAAAATAAAAAATATTTATGCCATAAATCTCAATAAATGCTCAAGAGAAAGGACATTGTTTCATTATTAAAATGATTGGACACATAATGCAGTGCTGGGCATCTAGCAAACCTTGATTGATAACTGTGAAAAGTGCTCAAGATCTGCAAATGTTACTTCTGAACCTGAAATCAGAAGTGAAAAGATCATATCTTTTCACAAAAGCATCCCAAATTTTCAATTGGACCACTTTGTCCTATTTTGATCGCATTTGTAACTATCAAACAAGCCTAAAAACTTGCCTGTTATGCACAATAGAATGCCTCCTAAGGACATCCATTCTCCTCTTTGTGTCTTCTTCAGAAATTTGTACATGTAATGTGGAGAGAATGCTTGATAAACATGGGAATTCCAGTGTACGATATTGTAGAGGCCAATGTCACTAATGCGTGTTAGCCAAGTCAGGACAATTGGTGCAAACATGAAACCCACCTGATGCGTACCACAGTGTTGCAGTGCAAATAGGCCCACCAATATAAGAAATGTAATAGTAACCACTGCATCTGAAACAAGATATCTATTTAAGCATCATTAAGCAGAAATGTGTTGAACAACTTTCAACAAGCTATGTCTAGTGAAACTAAATGTTGCAAAATATAATAGAAATATTACCGAATGAAACTTTCCCTCATAGTAGAGAGTGATATCAAGATTATGGAAGTTGTTCACCCAATTCCAAGTTAAGCCTAATGCCCAAATAACAACAGAACTTATACTGCATACAATTATAATGCAGGCTAATGCCAATTCAAGCCATTTTCAGGGACACCCATTTGTGTCCTGATTATTATAGATTGTGACAATAAAACTTATGAGAATACTTATAGCAGAAAATCGGTACCGAATGTGAAATTGAATTCCATTCGAAAGCATTAAGAATTGGAAGCATCCATAAGGAGTACTTACAAGTAGGCATGAATGACACTATTTGAATCAGTCATTTTCAAATGGACATCCCCAGCAAAAAGAAAACTTACTCATTCTAGAAAATAGAGGCATTTTTGTAGGCAGAAAGGAAGCCATGCCAAAAAGGTTCAGAGCCTGATCTATTGGAATTACCATGCCCAACACCATCTCTAGAGTATTTGGAAGGTTGCTCAACCCTCATTCTCCTGCCATGCCATTAGTCCTCCACTCTATTGTCTACTTCTACTCCCTCTGTGCTTTCACCCTTTTCACTCCTGCACTCCATTCTATCCAGAATTTAATCTAATTAATATAATATATTCATTATATGATTATAAATTATCAGATTAATTATTAATTTATATATTAAATATTTTTATTTATATAACCATTAATTATTTTCTTATATCAAATCCAATGAGCAAAAAAGGCAGAATGTGTGAAGAGTAGCTGAAGTTCCCGTTCAAGGGAAAAGAATACGACGATGGAGCAGAAGAAGCAGTGCTGAAGAAAACGATGGTTGGATTGGTGGCTAGCAGAACAGTAGTGAGTAAGAACCAAGGAGATATAGAATGAACTCAAGAAAGAGTAGTAAACCATCAGGGAGTGGGATGATTGCTGGAGGAAGCTGCGATCCTAGAAAAGGAGACTGGCAGGAAAAACTAAGGGAAATTTTCAGTCTTTAATGTCAACCTTACGGTCGGTCAGTCTGTTCTGGTGATCAATATCCCTGACAAATTCTGAAATTCAACGGTGGAAATCTTGAAAAGAAATAGCCATAACTGCAAAGTTTATAGGAATTAGGCCATCAGTGCACAGTATCAAGGCATGGATGGGGGAAACTTGGTCTTCTTGCAGATTACTTTCCATTCGGAGGAGGATAGTGATAAAAATCTTGAAGGGGAAGGGGAGGGCTGGTTTATGGGCAATGCTAGGCTTTATTTGAGATAAGACAGAGGGAAAAGAAAACACGAGAATAATATTATAGATAAGCCAGTAGAACAAGGAGTAGGATCTTCAGGGAAGGGACATCTCGCGTACACCCTGCCTCAATGAAAATGGAATGTCAAAATAACAACAGAATTGTTTTAGAACGAAAGCAAACACAAAAAATAATGATTCGGCCGGCTAACAGGTTCCCAATCAGAAGGAACCATAGAATTTTTCATTTAAGCTACCATGAGATACCGAATGCTTCATCTCATGAACAGACAGCTGGACAACATTGTCTGAGCTCTCATCTACAAAATTCACTTTAGAGGAAGTATATACAGTTTGGACGATCTGCTACACTTCAAGTTTGGATCCAAAGTCTGCAACAATGGAAACTCTGGAGCACAAAATCCTTGTGTTCTCAAGCTTGTCAGTACCCAACAGTCAACACATCCTTCAAAAAGTCTAAGATAACATAATTATTGATGTTGAAGGTACACTTCAGATGCTAGTTCCAAACATCCCTGTACACATTGTTGTGCCCATGATTACCTCTTGACAAACTGTAGAGCATTAGGGACCTTACAAATTACCCCTGAATAGCACCACAGGCCTTACAAATCACCCTGAAGAGCACCCCAAACCTTACAAATTATCAAGCTATGCCAAAACACTATATAACACCCAAGATATATAGAGTCGATTGCATCTTTTGCAGAAAATTGCAGTCTCTATATTATAATGAACTTGCATGCTAAAATACTCCCATTAATGTGATGGGGATCAAAAATCGGGGGAGATGGCCAAAAACTTAGAAGTTTTAACATTCAATAATATCACTAATCTGCCAGGCTTTGAATCAATGCAAGCCTTCACAGAGAAGGGAAATTGAACAATTCTGACATTTGCCAATCTATGTACTATCCTATTGCTCTCTCTGAAATAACGATTAAAATGAATATCTTGAAAACCCCCCCTGGAGCCTAACTTCTTCAATGTTACTTTTGAAATTTTAATCTCTAAGATAATCACTGATGCACCCAGTAATTATAACTTGAGAGACCTGGGTTCCTGGCTTCTTCCTAGGATATGCCAGCCTGGCCCCTTCAGTCTATGACATACACTAAGCATTATGAGATCCTTCTTTGGCCATTTAGTGGGGATAGAGGATGATGCTTTTGATTATTTTTTTCTAAGTTTTATTACAGATGGTCTGCCGCTTGATTATCATTAGGGTCACTGTTCTTTTAGTGTCTCTTCCCTTGTAAGGCTATTTGTATGTCACCATATCTTCCTGTGGATTTAACTTCTTTAGGCTTACCTTTTTCTTGTTTTATTCATTTTTGTTTTGTACATTTGTTTATTTGGTTTTCATCCTGAGTGCCCCACTAGTCTTAATTTGACACTTTTTGGGTCCCATTGACCTGTTTTGGTCAGTCTTGGATACTTAAATAATTTCTCTTTCTTTAACTCAAATGAGAAGCCACTATCAAAGCTACGAAAGAGTCAAATCTTTCACATAATATGAAGTTCTAATGAATTCTAAAAAAATCAGTTTTATTATTACATTCAGATCTGGAGTTCAGTAGATTAGTCAGAGCCTGTGTGTATATGGATCTCTCAAGCACAATTCCCCACTGTCTGAACTTGCAATCCTCCCTTGGCTCTTGGTTACCATAAGTGGATTTTGAAGGATTGCCTTTGAGATCCTTTGGCTGCAATCAGATTGGTCATAAAAGACCCGACTACTCTTCTCCTCAGCAGGCTCCTCAAAGAAATAAGGTTTTGTTGCAGAAATGGGTTCCTAAACAAGGGACGCCCAAAGAGGATTTTATTTGGAGGAATCATGGATATTTTCTATCTAGCTGATATGAAGTTTCATCTGGTTTCCATCTAAGGAGCCAGAGGTTTGATTGGTAAAGGAAACTCCTCCTGTTTTGGATGGAAATCTCTATCTGGATTCTTTGACGGATCAACTCTAGGCATCAGATATGAAGAATCTCCAAGGCTTGATTTACCATTCTGCAATGGTTAACATTTACAGCAAAAACTCATATATGGGGATTGGAAACAATGCACATTGAAAAAACTAATAAAATGAACATGGGATATTGCAAAACTCCAACAGAAGAATGATGCAACTATTCGTTGGAATTAGGGAGGACCAATCTGTTTGCCATCTCTAGAGCATTGCACGCAATTGATAAATCTAGCGAAGAGAGAGACAGGAGCTCCTCCAGCTTAGATATCTCTTGTGGAATGAAACATATGCAGTGTATATCCGGGGAAATGGGCAGAGTTTGCAGAAAAACTATTACGAAACCCTACAAAAGCGGAAATTTTTTTTAAATGAGACGAACCGAAACCAATCTCGCAACAGCTACTATTTCAATCTATTCACAGTAAACAAAACCCAAAACGTTACCTCCAGATTCTGCACAAATTGCGTTGTGCTGTGAACGATGGCCGTGAGCGGGAACAGGCAGAGTTTGCTTTCAGGCGTGGGGCGACGAATGATCACCGTCTGAAGCAGACTTATAACAAATATTGACCGTCTTGAAGCAGCTCCGTAGCAGGTTGACCGCAAACATTGGCGGTGTTCAAGCAGCTCTGTAGCACATTCACCGTGCATGAGGTGGGTTTACAGACACCCAATACCGAGGTAAAAAATAGGATTAAAAAACATTGTTTTTAACCTCGTCGACGGTCCTGTTTTCTGGCCATTTTTCCCGGCGTGAGACAATTTCACGGCGGCAATCTCACACTATATATAGCCTATCGGCTAAATTAATTTGGGTGAAGGTAAATGTTATCATAACTGGTTTTATTTAGCTTTTTTAATATCAAAATTACATTGCCATTATTATGATACCTGTTGAAGCCATTAATACCTTAGCGGCTCTAGTCTTGCAATTATATCTATAGACGGGATCATGATGGTAGCACATCACCTCACTGCACTCCCCTTACCTTGCAATTTATTGCACCTACTGCTACAACTGGTACATGTAGGAAGGGTGATAGGGACAGCCCTAAAATTTCTCTATTTTATCTTTAAGCAGATGGAAGAATTGGTGGCTTATTTAGATTGACTAACCCGTGCTTTCATTCTCTGGTAGCAATTTCGCAACACTGAGGGTATCAGACACCAGGCTGGCCGTTGGTTTCACCATGGTTTCACTTACCCCTTCCCAAAATCTTCCCTTTTTTAATAAAAAGCATGATATTTTTATTTTGTTTATAAATGTCAGCAGATCTTTATTTGATGAGTAAATAACAGCATATTTGATATATATATATATATATATTTTTTTTTTAATATTTAGAGTTCTCTAAGGTCAAAGTAAATATGATCAGATTTTGAGCCAAAATGAGTGTAGGATGCAGAAGGATTGTAAATGAAAATTACTTTCATTTATTTTAACAAATGTTTTTTAAGAGAACAAAATGCTTTCCGTGGATATTTTCCTTATTCTGGAATCCATTTGCTGAGTATATATTTCAAAATCTTCATAGCCATTTCCTCGTATAAAGGTTACGGATTGATATTAATTTTACCTATTTAAATCTTAGAAAAAAAAGATAGGAGACAATGCTAAAATTAAGTATTGCTGCCAGAGAGCCTTCATTCCCTACCGCCTCTATTCATACTCCACAAGTATTTAATGGAAACAACAATAATAACAAGCAAGCGTGAAGTTCAAAAAAGTTCTAGAATAGTTATGTTTTGATTTGTTGTATTAGCTAAGTTATAGCAATAGTGTTGATAAAACAAATAAATAATAGTTACATAAAAAGCAAGTTCTTCTCTAATAATAAATAGTTGACATTTATAACTGTATTATGGGATTACATCAACATGTAATATATTTAGACCTTTTCTTTAAACATTTCTTATAAACACATACTGTATCAGAAACTAATTGAATTTTGAGTTATTGGAGGCTAACGAATACTTACAATGTACAATAATACATGCTTTATATCCTCAGAGCTTGTAACAACCATACATGCTTTATGCCTAAATACTTGATGGATTGAATGATGAATTATTTCTTATGGTTTATTAAGAATTTCTATTACTCAAAATAGTTAAAGGTTTGCCCTCAAAAGACTAAAAAATAGAGTTAAAATCAGTGGAAATCATAACGTTTCAGTCATCTCAAAAGAAAGCATTGGAAGCTAAGCAGTTTATATTTTTAGAATCAATGCAACTTTTTTTATGGCTGTAAATTCAAAGATTGTGGGGTTGTGCCTTAATATGATGAAGTACGTGCAAAGACCATATCCTGTATGAATCTTCGAAAAAATTAAAGATAAAAAATTGATCTGAAAAAGAAGACTAAAGACAAACATCTCATGCCATTACACTGTGTTCCCAATAAACTTGGCAGATTTGTGTTATACAAACAATTTTAAGAGTGCAGAAAGCATTCCCAAAAAAATATTTTTCAAGTAACCTTCCAAGAGGTTTGCATACTCTGATACAATTTTCATGAATAGAAACTTAGAAACCCCCACACACCCTTGAAAAAAGTCAAACAACATGGAAACTATCAAATATTTTAATATACAAGACATTGATGGAGAAGAAATATAATGTTGTTCATGACAAAAATTGTTCATAGAGGAGTGTGCACATGGGATATTATATTGTAGAATTTCTGCTCTCTTGATTTGATCAAAATAATCCTATTTATGATTTTTAAAGGACTCCACCATTTTGAAATTCTATTCAATTTAATTCCTCATTTTGTACTCTTCTGTTATATTTATCTGTCAGCATTTTCTTGGGCTGTTGATTAAATTACATTATCACTTGGCTCCTTGGTAGTGATGAGATCTAACATCATTCCTCTTTATAGAAACATTATGACATTACCATTTTTTAGAACTATAAAATAAGCTCATATTTGAGTATTTGTACTCTTTGAGTTATCGCTTTTCATAATTTAAAAAAAATGCTTATTGTAATGATATTTCAAGAATTTGAATTTGTTGGACTTTCTATATAAAAACCATTTCTGGGCTTTTTGCAGTGCAGACAGGGAATTCTTTGGCCCAGTTTCCTTATGGCACATTGCCCCTGGAATGAGTGTCTGCTCACCTGTTGAAGATGACATTACATTGGACTACACAACATTTTCATTATAGTTTGGTAAACTTATGAATCCTGATAAACAATGCAACAATCCTGTTGAAGGAGTCAAAAGACTCTTGAAACTCCTGTGTTGGAAACTGAGGATACGACACTTGCAACAGAAGATTTCAAAACACCAATAGAACATACTAGGGAACCTTTGTTAGGAAATACCATGGCCCTCACCTAGCCTAAAGAAGCTAGATAGTGGGTTGTTTCGGATGATAAAACCTTTGACAATTGTGAAGGAATGAATGGTATGAGTTAAAGCCAGGAAAAGTAGATCAAATATGAGTACGAAAGTATGTCTCCTTATTTAGAATCGATGCTAGCTGAAAAATTATCAGAGGTTCAGCCTAGTATCTCTTTTAAAGAGCTACAGTGGAAATTGGAACCCAATAATCTTGTTGACAAAGAAGTGGATGGGTGTTGCATTGATACCATTGTAACTGAGTGTAGTAAGAACACTAAAGTAATGTCAGATGTCAAAATTAAATAGTCTCTCATTGAGACTGTAGCTACTGAGAAAAACACTAATACAAAATCAATGGAAGCAGAAAACCGTTCTTCAATCAAATTTGAGGCAAAGCAACAACAAAAACAAACAAGGAAATTGTCAGATACATAAGTGGGTATGGGGCCAAAGAAATCTGTTTATTTAGAAATGCATGGGTCTACCACTGACATCATGACAAATAAGCACTGTAATGGTACTGGATATGTGACTACATTAGAAGGAAACCAATCTATGACTGCAACTGCCAGATTGAAAACACAAAATGACACATCTCTCTTGAATTTTGAGACAAGCCAGACTCAAGAAAAATAAAAAGAAATTGTGGCATTGAACCTGGGATGTGGGATGGGATTAAAGGATCCAAGTGTCATGGAAGGTGAGACATGTAATATTGACATCACAACAACTAAGAATAATGCTATTGAAAGTAGCCAGTCTACAGTTGAGATTGCAGCACCTAACTCCGAGGAAGATAACCATTTGAGATTATCGGATAACTCACATATTCATAATTGTGAAGAGCACCAACAACAGGTTGAAAAAGGTACACCAGTGGACTTGGCATGCTGTATGGGACAAAATCACGTCAACATGGATTTTGAAATGTCGGGCACTGAGATTATTGCAACTAAACATAATAATGTGACTGAAGCAACTCAAGAAGTAGAAATGAATTCATGTGTCCAATCAGACGAGACAAAAAAATCCCTCAAAGATAGTAAAATCAAACCAAAATGTGAGTTATCTCTTTCTAGTTTTGATGGAAAGTAGCAGAAATAGCATGGGAAATTGCTTGTGAGTCCTAGACTAGACACACTGCAAAAAGATCTTGCAATGATAGAAGAATTATCTATCACATATATCATAGCAAATAAGCATGCAATTTTAAATACAGATGCAGAGATTGACCAGTCAAAACTTGAGATTATGCCAACAAAGCACGCCCCATTCTCTGTTTCCAAATTTAAGAGTATGCAGCATGAGAAATAGCAAGAGAGGTTGTTGAATTTGAAACTGGATGTAAAACAAAATGATTTGGATTGTGTAGAAATAGAAAGGTCGACCAATTCTATTATGACATTGAAGGAGAGGAATGACACAAAGCTAACTTCAAATTTAGAAATGAACCAGTGTGACTCTAAAACTATAACAATGGTAGATAATTTTCCTTGTAGATTTGAGGGTGGGAATTCTCAAGAGGAAGAGAAAAGGATGTCGTCAAACTTGCCACAAGACATAGAAGTGAATGATCCTATCAACGTGGAATTCAAAGTCTTTGCCATTGATGTTAGGGAAAATAGGCAAAACATTGACACAAAATTGGTATCAGATGGAGAATTGAAGGGTCATTTAGAAGCAAATGGGTCGACCATCGACATGATGACAACTAAGCACTGTAATGATACTAGGTATATGAACACATTAGAAGGAAACCAATTAATGATTGTGACTGCCGGATTGAAAACAGGAAATGACACATCTCTCTTAAATTTTGAGATAGACCAGGATCAAGAAAAATAAAAACACAAACAAATTGCGGCATTGAACCCAAAAAGGGGTGTGGGATTAATGGATCCAAGTGATGTGGAAGTTGAGATGTCCAATATTGATATCACAACAACTGAGAATAGTGCTATTGGAAGTAGCCAGTCTGTGGTTGAGATTGCAACAACCAACTGTTCAGAAGATACCAATTTAAGATCATTAGTTAACTCACATCATGCCTCATCAAAGATGCCTTTGACAAAAGAATCTGCTATGAATTACAACGCTTGACCTTGTAAACACAAAGCTTCACTTGTACATACATACTTGTATATAACCTATGTACCTGACAGCTATTTACTAGTGGTAGAAACTGTAGTGCACACATGCACTCACAATTACAAAAATGAAAGATTACAATAACACCGCACATGGAGTATGAATTCCATAACTGTCTTGATGAGCCAGGAAGCCAGTAATACCTCAAAATGACTTGTGGTATGAGATTTTCTTGTGATAACCTGGTAATGGATTTCTGAATGCCATGACTCATTCCACTAGCTTTGGGTTGGGGGTTGGATGGTTTTCTACTATATTGGAACTCAGTTGCCCAACAAGCACCCTTATCTTTGCCAAGAATATTAGAGACTGGATTAGAGGGCTGTTGAAGCTAACTCATTTCGCTGCATGCTTCAATTTGCTCAAGGATAATGCTGAAATCTTATGCATGGATGATAGTCAATGATGCAAAATGATGTATCAAGGATAATGATTGTATCACCTTATTGATTCTTAGATTGGTATTCTGTTAAAAAGATAGATCTGTTGCTTTATATCAGAGATAGGACTGATACATTGTCCTAATTCATATCTGTGAAGTATACGTATTAAAGAAATCTTGACAATTCATAACTCTAACCCCTAAATACTGTTTAAGGTTCCAAATTCTAATGAAAAATGATGTATCAAGGATAATGATTATATCACCTTATTGATTCTCAGATTGGTATTATGTTAAAAATATAGATCTGTTGCTTTATATCAGAGATAGGACAGATACATTGTCCTAATTCATATCTGCGAAGTATATGTATTAAAGAAAACTTGACAGTTCATAACTGTAACCCCTAAATACTGTTTATCATTGTAGTTGTTGGCATTCATTCATGCAAACTCCTCCATATTAGTCCCAATTTGCACAGATGGAAGAAAGAGTAGAACAAAAAATTCTTCTACAGAGGAGCTCGACGGTTTATTTGGAGAACACAAAGGAAAGATCGATGATTTCAAAGCAGCTATATCATTTGACAGGTATTTAGAGTTAGTGGGAAAGGGGTGCAAATTGCAAAGGATGAACTAGAGAAATAATCAAGTTGATAACAGAAAGGAATTGAAGCATAAAGTAAATAAATCAATTGTATCCACATTTGATGGTACAAATAGGATCTTTTGTAGGGCTTGGTTGCAAAAACTGCAAACATATTTTACACTCAACCCCATGATGGAAGAGGATGCAATTCAGGTTGCTACCTTGCACTTGGAAGGTGTAGCATATTATTGGTGGCATAATGGTCTCATCACACTAGGACATGACCTTGTGCAAATATTTCAAGATTTCAGCCAGAGGTTGTTGGATAGATTTGAATAGAAGGATGAAGAAGAATATTTTAGAGAGGTAGCTAGAATAAATAAACAAACCTCATTGCATGTGTATGTTTTAGTGTTTCAAAGAGGATCAATTTCCTCCTTGGAGGGTTTATTTGAGCCTCTTTGGGGCATAGTTAAGGTCTTTGCACCACCATCATTGTAGGAAGATGTCAGTAGGGTCTGGATGCTTGAGTTAGTTACATATCTCTTCAAATTTTGTAATGTTAATCATTAGCAAATGCCAATAAGCAATCCTGATGAGAAATCCACTACCATCAAATATGCTTGGAAGTCCAAATTACAATTACAGAGCATGAAGTTGCCGTATTCAACCAAAATCCAGACCAAACATGTAATTTTGACCCAAGAGTTCACACAAGGAAAGTCATTCAAGTGCTGGAACATAGCTACAATGCCACTTTTATCAGGAAACAAACCAAACCTTTGGGACCTTCTTCAACCCTAAGATTTGATGATTTTACAATAAGATGTGGTCATATTATTTACAAAATAGAGTCAGTACAGCGAGCAAGTGTATTATGTTATTCATTAGGGTTGAGTTCCTCAGCCTAAAGATTGAATGCATTAATGAGCTATTCCTATCTGTTTACTGTTGCTTTGTTTCTCTATTAATTACTCTATTTTTTATAAATCCATAGCAAGTACAATTACCATAAGATGGCCTAGTTTTGCAAAGTTTAGATTGACTTCTAATGTAGTATGCCTCTATATTAGCACCAACACTGCAATTGTCTAAATATGTTATGTTTGGTTTCAAACATGGTTTGATTGTATTCACTATTTTGCAGAGGCAAGATTGGACAAGCAGTGATTCTTCACATGTTATCATAAAACTAATTAAGCATCTCAAAAACTATTGTCTCATGGATTGATATACATTTTGAAGGATTCTTAATTGTGCCAAATGCTCAAGATTAACCAAAATGCTCACGTTCAATATTTTTCTTGTAGCTATTACACATGTAGTTCAAAAACAGACAAATCTTTGTTGGGAAATTTTGTATGGAACAGGGGCAGGACAACAACCTCAAAAAATCAGAAACATAAAATAAGTTTCCTCCCAAGATCTTAAAGCCTTTCAAAACTTTTGGAGAAATTTCTCCTTTCATTATATCAAATAAAAAATTACAATATTCAATCTTCTACTTTGCTTCAGCATCATATTGAGATTACTCTCACAACTTATAAAGTACCCTCTAATGCATTGAAAGGGAATTTCCAACGCAAAAAATCTCTATAGAGGCAAATAAAGTCTTTCCAAAAAAATTAAAAAAAACAAAAGTAGAAATATGCTATTTCCATTAAATGACATCAAAAATGGCTAGAGAAAAGCATATTCTCTTGACAGCTAGGAAGAGATAATCCTAAGACTGTAGGGATTTTACAGTTTCAACAGTTGGGTTAATAACTTTTGTAATCAGGTATAAATAAATGGATCACTGGGATCTCCTGGCCTTGGGGATTTGTTCTTACCTAACTGCAGTCAAGATTTGAGCTAGGACAATCCTGATAAGTGTGGGGTACCATTCTAATCGTGAACATCACTCCATCCAAGCTTTGAGCTAAGACAGTCCTCAAAGCATGGAGTATTAAAAATTTTAAAAAAGAAAAATCTGTAACGATCCAACAAACTATCCTACATTTCAAATGTTTCAAATAACATTACTGTGCCCAAAATTCCAAGGATCACTTTTAACAATCCAAAGTTCAAACCCAATGACATAAATATGCCATAATCAAGTCCAAAGGGTTTGAAATCTTTACCAATTAAACAAATAAGGAATGCAATATGAAATAAAAGCATTTTTCAATAATCCAACCTTCATGCATTATGAATGATGGAGACAATTTACTAGAAATTGTAATTCTATGTAACATTCATTGGATCCCAAAGCAATGAACAAAAACAAGATATAAAGTGCGTCCATCTTAAGGATTTGGAAAATTCAAGGTTTTTTCAAAGAACATTGAGCCCAAAATGGAATGAATGACATATAGCCATGCAGGGTCAAACCTAGCGCTTGTTAAAAGTAGCAATAAAAACAATCAAGCAAATCAAGACTCTCAAAATGTGCACCGAAAATTAGACTAATAAGAAAAAATTTGATAGATCCCAAAAAAAAGCCTAGTAGACCATGATCTAATAGCAAGACTGTAATCTAAGTTTGATGGTGCACTATCAATGCTTCAAAAGACCGTAGTCGAGTATTGAAACTGGCCTGAAAACACAAAATCCTAAAAATGTGTACGCCATTTTGAAGGGCTTTGCATCAGTGAAATCCTAATGCCCTTGTGCCACAAGCTATGGTCTAGTGGCAAGGTAGAGCGCTACTAATCTAAGTTTGATGGTATCCATTAAGAGACTGCACATGACCCTCAAAAAGTGGTAGTGGTCGAGCAGGGTTCGAATGTCTCTCCTTCTCAATAGAAAGCGCCTCCCTTTGAAGCCTCTCGAGCTCGCAGCGAAGGGCTTTTTTAAAGAAAACAAACCCCAAAATGGGCTACAATTACCGATGCCAGTAGCTGCTATGCGTGTTGTGAATGAAGATCCGTTAATGCCGGCACCAATAGCAGCTGTGTGTGTTGCGGATGAAGGCCCGTTAATGGAGTCCCATTTTCTCCTTTCCATTTGCCACTATAATCGCAATTCAGATAATGGCACCAGATAATCGCTTATATCGGCTTAAAACTCTTGAGCCAATTACATTTCAGATATTTATTTTTGGATATTTGTTTTGTTAAGTATTTTGCATATTTACTTTAATTATATAGAAATATTTGTTAAATAAAAAATACAATTGAATTTTCATTTGTTAAAATGAAACTTATTAATGACACACTTTTGGATTTAGTGACCTTATACTCCCTCAGCTTTGAAGATGGAGCTTATAGTTGTGATGTGATCCTAACATTTCTTTGACTTAGCCAATATGTCATCCACATAATCCTCCATAGTTTTGTGAATCATATCATGAAAGATTAGTGTCATGGCCCTTTGATAGGTTGCTCTATTCTTCAACCCAAATGGCATCATGTTCCAATAGTATGTTCCCCATAGACAAGTGAAAGTTGTTTTGTGTTGGTCTTCCTTAGCTATCATGATCTGATTGTATCCTAAGAATCCATCCATTAGTGATAGAATTTCATGTCCTGTTGTCATATCCACAATCATATCAATGTTTGGGAGAGGAAAGTCATCCTTGGGACATGCTTTGTTCAAATCTTCTGAAATTCGTGCAGATGCGGATCCCCTAGTGGGCTTGAAACAGGTACAAGATTTGAGACCCACTTTGGATAATCAATCGGCTGTATGAACCCAACATCTAGGAGCTTCTGCAATTCCATCTTGACCAACAAGGCTATTTGGGGATGCATCTTCCTTAGCTTTTGTCTCATTAGCTTTGCTCTTGGGATATACAGCTAGGTGGTGAACCACAACTTCTAGATCAAGCCTAGGCATGTCGGCATAGGTCCATGAAAAGTTTATCTTTCTTTCTCTTAGGAATGTAGCTAGGAGTTCCTATTCTTTTATCAAGAGTGACTTTGCATAGAAGGTTATGTGTGGCATTTCTTCTAATCTAGGTTGATGGATTGCACCTTTCTGCTAAGACTGACTCTCCCGATGAAGAGCACTAAGGGGAAGATTGAATCCTTCATCCTCTAGCACCTCGAGAGGTTTTCACCATTAGATGCATCCTTTATTATTCTTGCTTTCGGTCGATAGTGCCATAGTGTGGTTTTCACTCAAAGACCTAGAGATTATTCTCAAATTTTCACTTTCGTGATTGAAGGATTCAATCATTTCCCCACAATAGGCATGTGTGTCTAGATTAATGTCAAATATAGCTTTGTGATCTCCATATGGTATTGTATCCTGCAATCCCATGAATTCTAAGAGCACCTCATCATTTTTGAATATGTCCAAAATTAGTGGTCCTCATTTTTCATAATCGATGAGTTGGGGATAGACTAAGTTTAGCTCATGGGTTTGGTTGTTTGACTCAAAAGAAAAGGTACTAATCATGATAAGATAGGGATCCTTTAATAGCATGAATAAATTGGTTATGGGATCTTCCTCATCACTACTGCATACATCAGTTATGTCAAAGGTAAAGTTGTCAATGACTCGACCTATGGATATTGGTAACCAAAGAGTGGTTGTTGATAACTAAGGGGGAGTTTTGACTATTTTAACCCAGTCACCTCTACCAAGTATGGTTACCTTCGGAGAGGTACATTTGAGGCCAAGATTTCTCATATGCTTCTCAGGAATGATAGGTACTAGAATACCATTGTCATTTTCCCCAATTTTCTTGTTTCTATTATAGCCCATACCAAGCATCATTTGTAGTCCTTTGCTACTATCATCCATGAGAAGATTAGGCATGGGCCTTTCACCTTGGTACAACAAAATTGACATGTCTTTTTAATCTACCACTTCTCGACTTATGTCTCCCCAACATTTGAATCTGGAGGGGCCTACTTTAAAGGTTTGGGATGATGTTTCAATCAGTTCGGGCTTCCCATGAGACTTAGGAGATTGTGGTAACTCCCATATTACGAAAGCATTTTTCTTCATCTTGTAATCCCCACACCCATTGTCTTGGATGATGACTTTGATTTCAAAGATATCAAGAATGGTGGGTGTTTTTGTCTCAGAAGTGTAGGCTAAAGTATTTGGATCTACATATGGGGTTGAAGGGCCTTCATCATTCTTTGGGACTTGGGGGATTTTGTAGTACTTTTCTTCCAAATTTTTTCAGTAATAAAAGGGCCAAGGATCACCATGGACCATGACCTCTTGGTTTTGATATGGGAATTTGATGCACTGATCCCATGCATCCATGGACACCCTAGGATAATATTATAAGGTAAATTGAGGTCAAAGACCTAGCATATGGTTTCCATGATGGCTGGCCCTACTTGAATAGGTAGTTGAATAGTGCCTTGAGACATTCTTTTCTAATCATCATATGCTCTTATTGTTATACCTTTGTCCTTTTCAATGGAATCCTTGGAGAATCCTAGATTCTTTATTAACTTGAGAAAATAAATATTTAGACTTGTACCCCCATCCACCAAGACCCTTTTGAATTTGTTTTTATGGACCGGGTATGTGCAAGATCATCATGGAAAAAATAGGCCCTTAAGTGGAAAAAAATTCAAAAAAATCAAAGCTAGGCAATTTGACGTAAAAATTCAAATAATTTATCTATATTGTTTCAAAAATATGAAAGAATATAATCTATAGAAAATTGAATGTAGTGGCTAAACTACTAGGTTTATTTTTTTTAAAGAAAATGTATTTGGTGAAAATTTGAAATTTCAATGTAGTAGTTCTTAAATTTTAGGGAAAAAATAAGTAGGTATCTATTGACCACCCTAACCATAATAAGAAGTAGGGAAAAAATAAGTAGGTATCAGAAGCATAGAATGTGATGCATGTTTCAAATCCAAAAAATGTGATATCGTTTGAAAGTTATAGATGCATTTCAATCAACTTATCAATCAAGACTTTAGTCATAATTCAAATAGAAAATGAATAATAATTATTTATTAAATTCAAAGAAAGCATAATTTATATTGGTGGAAAGCTAAGAATATCCTTTAAAAACCCTTTTCATTTCATCAATTTTTGGTTAAAAAAATTCGTTAGCAACATACCCTACATATACCCATCATATCGCCACTTTTTGGCCCATCATGATCCTACACATACCCAACCGGGACTTTGAGATGGAGTGCACGGTTATGAGATGGTTGGGTGGGGAAGCCCTGATCAGAGAACATTAGGCGATGTGGGGTAGTGAGATGTCTGACCATAGCCTGGAACTGGTTAGCATCAAAATTTGCAGAGATAGTGGATGAAGCCAATGCTTCCTCAAGGATATTTTTATGTGTGGATGAGATCTTCAATAACTCCATGATGTAGATCTAAGTAGGGGCTATTTTCAACTAGTCTAAGACATTGTAGCCATTCAAAATAGATGTTGGATTTGAGGTGGATGCCCTAGGTGGTTGTGATGATCCAACAATGGTAACTTTGATACCACATATGGTGACTCCAAAATTAGCTTTGGCTCCCTTGATGCTAACAATAGTGACCCATTCGTCAAGGGATGTGACAACATGATCGTACACATGGTTTACATTACCATACTTTGTCTTTCCATGGTTGTTCCCTTTGTTATGATCCAACATCATATTCGTGTATATTTTAAGGTCTTGATATCCTACTATTTGCTCAACGTTTATGATTTTTTCATCGATAAGGTCTTCAATCAATTTTTTCAATCTCATGCAACTAGTTGTCATGTACCCTTTTATTTTATGAAAATTAAAAAGGTGGTTTTCATTATACCATTGTGGTTTCACTTGGGGCTCTTGATAATTCTCATAACTTGTGAGGATTTTGATGAGATTCTCCTATACCTATTTCTTCATGATGGATTTGATTGCTTCCCCAACAGTTTTGTACTTTCGCTTGAGGGGATATTTTTTTAGCGGAGGTGGTCCCCCTTGATTATTCAATTTGTTGATTTGATTATTGGGTGGTTGTTGTGATACTGTGTTAGCTTGTGTGTTGTTTTGAGTGTTGTCTTGCAGTTGTTGGTATGATTGGGTGTTTTGTTTTGGAGCACTGATTATGACTTTGGCATCAATGACACTATTGTTAGTGACATTTTTGTTCTTTGCCCATGAGTGAGGTTTCTCATTGTAACTGGTAGATGGGAAATTGTCTTGATTTTATTGGATGTAGGTGTCCCCCCTTGTGCAATAGGGGCTCTTTCGATGTTGAGCACCTTGGGGATCAAATGGGACTCATAGGTGGTGATGTACTACATTTTTAGATGAAGTGACAAGGGTTTCTCAAGATTGGAAATGATGGTGCAAATTTGTTGCTCCTCTAGCATGGGCCACTTGCTCCTATTGGACTTGGATCACCATCATTGCAAGAAGGAAGTGAATCATTCCCCCTTATCTTGTTTAAGTGTAGATAGTTCCTCTAGACTAACATCCATGCCAATATTGAATTTGTAGCTCTTTATGAATGCATCTATATAATCTCTTGGAACTTTTTGATTCTAGGAGGAAGGCAAGAGAACCATTCCATGGCAGGCCCATCCAAACTTTGAGGAAAAAGTGGCATTAGGTATGTGTCATCGTATGCAACTTCCATGCAATGAACCTAGAATTCCCTGATGTGATCTTCAAGGTTACCAAGCCTGCGATATTTGTCAAATTTAGGGATTTCAAACCCTTTTGGAAATGGTACCATCACAAGGCTCCTATCAAATGGATAGGGGCACAAATTGCTTGGTGTTTTCGTTGTTTTCCCAAATTGGAGATCTAGCACTTGCTACGAGAGAAATTTGATTTGTGTTGTTACATCATTTTGTGGATCAAGAGGTGGGGTGAATATGTTTTGATATGGTTTGATCATTTGAGTGATGGGTGGAGTGTTGGGTATGTTGGTGGGAATTTGTTGCAAGTTTTACTATGCCAACAATGCTTGTTGGTATATACGCCTAAAATTATTGTGCCAACAAAGCTTGTTGTTGGTCTTGCTGCTGTTGTGCCAACAATGCTTATTTTTGGTCTTGTTATTGTTGTGCCAACAATGCTTGTTGTTGGCCTAATAGTTGGGTCACTTCCTATTGTTCTTGATATTGTTGCAGGGCTTGTCGATATGCTTGTTGTTGAGCTTCTTGTTGTTGTGCTTTATATTGCACTTGCACTTATGCTTGTTGGGATTGATATTGTGCTTGAGCCTTAGCTTGAGCTTGTTGGGAAATTTGTGTAGCCTGGCTAGCCTGTGCAACTTGAGTAGCTTGTGCAGCTTGTTATTGTTGTAACAAAGCCTGAGATTGGGTAGATTGTTGTGCTTGTGCTTGTTGAACAACTTGTGCAGCTTGTTGATTTTGAAATTGCTAAAGTGCCTTTTGGTAGGCTTGTTGAGCTACTTGTAATGTGATTCTATTTGAGTTTTTAATGTTCGGTTTTGGTGGTGGTGGTGGAGGATTCATAATTGTATGAGATGCCATGATGAGAGGTGATTGTTGAGGTACCATTTGATTGGTGATAGGATTTTGTGTGGTTGATAGTGAGGTTGATATGATAGGCCCTTGGGAGACCACATTTTGAGGTAATTGAAGGATGGTAGATGATATGTTTATGGCTTGTATTGATGGCTTGTGTTGTTGGGATTGTTGCCACCTATTGTTGCAATATCAATGGCATGATTGGCAGATTCATCATGATGGCTTGATTTATGATTGGATGATTTTTTTGATTGGTTTGATTAAGGTTTGGTAAATGAGGTTTCCCTAAACTGAGAAGTAGTGTGGAGTTAATGGTAGAGGTGAAAATGGAGGAAGAATGGGTGGTGTGTTCTCTTGAGAAAATGATAATGATGAGGGATCAATAATCCCCCCTTGTCCAAATAATCCACCTCCTCCTTGTGAGGTCATGGGGAAAGAGGTTTGTGTGTTGAGAGGATATGTCGGTGTTGTGTAAACAGAGGATGGGTTGTTGGGGTCATGAAAGGTGAGCGGAATGTATGGGTGTAATGGATTTTGAGGAATGGATTGATCCAAGATGGTGTTTGCATCCAAGTCTTGGTTGTTAACAAGGGGGTGTGTTTGAAGAGCATGTAATAATGAGATTCCCTTGTTGACAATTGGCTGAGTTGGAGCAATGGATGATGTAATTTGTGGGATGGTTTGAGTGATGTTTTGGATGAATATGTGAATGAGACCGAGGGCATAATCCCAAGAGGTTTCTCCACAATGGTGCTTACATCATAGTCAAAAGGGAGTTTAGCCCCTTCTTTTTCCAATTCGAGCATGTATTGCGAAGGATTTAGTATCATCATGGTATTGAAAATTTTTTGAGTTTCAAGATTTTGGACCATCTCAATGATTTCATCTTGTGTCATTCCTAGGACATTATTGGTGATGTCTTCCACTTGGATACCTCCTTCTTGAGAATATTATGGAAGTGGAGGAAGATTAAGTGTGGGATTGCTAAATCCAATGGGATTTATTTCAGGAGTAATTTGACTCAAGTCACTTGAATTTGATGTTTCTTTGTTGGTTTCCATGTTTTCTTGTGTTGAGATCTAGTTTGAGCCATAAAATAGGGATAAATTTTCAAGAATATGAAGTGAACCTATAACTCTTTAGATTGATCTAAACTTTCTAAGCACAAAAATAAAATCTAGGATGATTAAGGATCAAAGGGTGATGATGAGATAAATGAAAGATGGATGATGTGAATGATTGAACTCTTTAAGAAATCTTGAAGGAGATACTAGATTCTGGGACTTTTGGATTTTTGATATTGGGTTTGATTTGGTTTGGTTTGGATAGTGAACTCATAAAATATAAGAGGTTAGATGTTGTCCTAGAGTAAACTTGTCCAAAATATGATAATTTGACTGAGTGTGTAAAGAAGGATTCATCTACACACACCTAGCCAAACAAGATGATTTCGATTTGATTTGGATTTTGGATTTTGGATAATGAACTCATAAACCCCAATATGTTGGATGTTTATCAAGGGATAGACTTGTTCACAAGGATTGATAATTTGACTAAATGTGTGAAGCAGGATTCATCTACATGCATCTAATCAAACAAGATGATTTGGATTTGATCTAGAGGATTTTCCAAAAGCCTAGCATGAAGGATTTTTGCAAGATTTCCAAAAATTGTTTGTGAGATTATTTTGATTTGATGTTTTGAGGATGGATGAAAGTGATTGGTTTTGATCCTAAATGAACCTAAAAAGACTCTTGTTTACAAGACCTCGGTGTTGAAGAACATGCTATACTTCCTATGTGAGAAACTCAAACCTTTGAAAAAGTCTTGGATTTTGACAATAGTAAAATGAGTACAAGTTGGGATTGTTATTTGATGCACATTTGTAAAAGTTGAAGATGAATTTCTCTCTAAATTCATAAAGCATAGACAAACGTTTCTAGAGAGCTCTTGGACTAAGACTTTTAGACTTTGGTTTTCAGATTTTGATCTTTCAGGAAATCATTTGTAACAAAATGTGTGGGGTTCAATTGTTTCTTATATTTGATTAATGAATTCCTTTTACCACAAACACTCTCTTAATTAGTTTTTCAAACTAATTGTCTAATGTCCCAACTTCTTTTCATTTCACAAAGTCCATTATGTGGAAATCAAGAAAATTGAGGCAATAGTTTCCTAATGTTGACTTTAGTAAGAGAAAATTGAGATGTAAATTCAAATATAGTTTAGAAGCCTCTAAGGATAGAATCCACAATAGGGTGAAGCCACAATAGTGGTTTACAATTTGATGGAGGAAGGAAAACTGAGAAAAATGGCCCCATGGCAAAAAAATTGGTTTTAGGGGTTCGAATGAACCTACAAGTTCGACCGAACCATAAAGGGGTTCGACCGAACCCATCAACCACAGGGCCCACATTTCTCACCCAAAAAAGAAAGGGAAAATGCATATTGAGGGAGTTCGCTGAAGACTATCCATAGTTCTGATAGACCCCTAATTTTTGACTTTGTTCACACAAAAACCCTAATTTTATGCTTGACCTTTCGGGTTGAGGTTGAAATGGAAGTCTTCACGAACTTTAATTGGATTGGTGGTAGTCCTCAAAGCGAGCTATCAATGAATATATTTTACTAATATGTTTTAGTTTTATTATGTATTTGTTTTTTAGTTTTATTAAACATGGGTTTTCGTTGAAAATGAGAAGGTCTCATAATACGCACATGTGGAAAATAACATATTATCAAAAAATAAAATATGAGGTGCACTAGATATTGAGTCCTTGATCCATTAAAAATTGATTCGATATATACAAAAAAGGATTCTGTAGCGTTATCACGGTCGCACTAATACTGAATTGTCATTGGTTTTGACTTTTGAAACTTGATTAAAGAAAAATATTCAATAAAAGAAACTATCTAACTAAGTGCAAGCATAGATATGGAGTTACAAATCTAAATTGAAAAATTATAATTTGTTTTTATATATCCTTCATGGAAAAAGTTATGCGTTATCTGATTATTAGTCACTTTTAAAAATGCTATTTTGAAAAAACCGGTTTGTGGGAGATGGAAAAAAGAAGTGCAATTTGATTCAAAATTTGAAAAAATATTTTTTAGAATCTATAGACAAAATGTGATGAGACCTCCTAGTTTGCATCATCTTCAAATTCTTCGCGGTTTTATGCACACTATAGGTGTTGAATGTGAATTTAGTTAAAAATAAAAATTTCGGTGTCAGGTTGGCCAAAATTGTAAAACCACTATTATGGGATCTTGACAAGCAATAGGACTTGAATTTTGTCAAATGTATTTGCTCCTCCTAAAGGGTTTGAAATTTTGACGATTTTGTTGAATGTTTGTTTCCCAATGTTTTAGATCCAAGCAAAGTGTTTTGATGCCAAAATGATGCACAACCCTATGATAGAATGAGACAATATTTTTTGAGTTCCCACTTGGATAAATCCATCTACACCTACTCTTAGCGAATGATTAGAAGCTTGACCACACTGGCTCCCCTCCACGACACACATGTCTCAGGTCATCCAAGCTTCAATACCCATGAAAATCCCATGGCATACTTCTTATATCTACTAAGAGCTTTAAAAATGTGGCACAACTTCAAGAAAACCATTCTTGCACAAGTAAATAGATAAGGATTTGGGCTTCTAAACAAATTGGTTCTTAGTCAGGGTGATCGGGGACATGGCACCTTCTGAGCATCTAGCAAGCCACTAAAGGCTTTAATCAATCCTACTAGGGGTGCTTATAATTTTTACAGTAGTAGCTCATTTTGAAAGACACTGTACAACTAAGGCCTGCATACCATGAGCATTGAACATGATTTAGTCAGATTATCCATTTGTATACCAGCCCAAGTGAAAAATTGATTGGATTTACCTTCAAATTGGTCTTAGGCAAGCCCCTCTAAAGGTAAACAAAAGCAAGAAAGAACATTTGTAGTTTGGTCGATCTTTGTTTATGTGAACAAAGAGAGAACACATGCGATATACTCAACTCACACTCACAAGCTTTGTTCAATTTTAAGACCCCAAATTGAAATATGGAGGACATATTTTAAACAACTTAATGTCACTAAAATACTTTTGATTCTCAAGATCACCATGAAGCACGAGAGAACTACATACACCCTTTTAAATGAGATTACTTTGTAAAAAAGATTACAAAACACAAAGGAAACATGTTCATTTTACACCTCAAAGGAATAATAGATTATTTTTAAGTGCCAAGATGAAGTGTGAAGATTACTTGTTTAATTCTTAAACCCAAAATAAAATGTAGTAAGTTGCTAAAGTTCTTTTTAAGCCCAAATAAAATTTATTGAGTCCTAAAACTGAAAGATAGCAAATCCTTAGAATGGAATTATAATTGCTTCCAAAGTGTTTAAAAACACTTGATACAATAGAAAGAAGATCTCATAAAGAAAACTTCTCCTTGATTTCTCCCTTCCTTCTTGATCACTTCAACCTACAAAAACTAATTAGTTCATAGAAAACTAGAGACAACAAATAGGTTAAAAGTTAAAAATGATCAAAGAAAAAAAAACGTCAAAATAACTTCAAAATTGATTTTTACCAAAAGCCAGTGGTGCAATCCGTAAATGCATCCCTATTTGGAGAAGGTCAGTGGCAGACTAGTGAGATCAGTATTGCTTTGTGGAGAAACAAAGAACACAAATGTGTCACTATTTCACCCCGCAGCGTTGTTTGGAATTTGATTTGGCCGGTGTTTAGGAAAATGACTTAAGCATCAGTCTTTGGGGTAGTAGTGACGTCACTATATAGTGATGCTGGACTAATAGTGGTATTGTTTGGAGTTTGCAGCATCGCAGTTTCCTGTAAACGCACAAAAATTTGAAAAAGAACATAATTTTTGAAAAAAAACATGTTAAATCTTCAAGATTCACCCTCCTTTTAGTGCCAAAATGTGAATGGTGGATCTAGACTTGCACAAACATAAACAACAAACACAATATTAGTCCATTATGCAAACCAAAACCATCATTCCCCATAAGATTCATTTGAAATGTGAAGAATAAGAAATAAACCAAATAAACCAAATGAAAGTTGTCTAATCTTTCTCAAAACACTCAAACCCTCAATCCCATGGGGGAATAAGTGCTATTTTGATGTGAAAAATAGCCCTTTCTCAATTCCTTGCAAGCTTTGAAGATGATCAATGGTGCTCCTTAATAAAATTTGTAATAACCTAGCTATGGTGGATGAAAACCTATGAAAACATTGATGAACTTGGATGTATTTGCTCAAAAGCCTGTGGATAATGACTTTGCATAAGTTGTGGATGAACTTTTGGATCCAAAATTCATAAAAAAGTCTTCTATTTATATAAGAGAAGGATGGATGAATGAGCAAAAAGGATGAATGTGGGACTAAACATGAGCCAATAGCAAAATGCCACTTTTCAACATGCTAGTGGAGAGGAGTGAAGCACATTTTAATGAATGTGCAAACAAATGCTATTAGGTGGATTTCAAATTTGAAGAAGTGACATGTTGGAGGGAGATGAAAGAACACTTAAATGCCACTTGTCTCAAGAAAAAGGACATGTAAGAGGCCTTTAATGCCTTGTTGGATAGACAAGTCCTTTTAGGAGGGAGATTTTGAATTTGAATAATATTCCAACTTGATGCCTTTTTGAATGAAAATAGGTTATTTATAAATCAATTAAATTGATTTACTTGTGCAAGTTGCAAAATCTAGAGGATTTGAGGGATTAGAATTAGGATTAATCATGATTTGATTAACTTTGATGAAGATTAGTTGTTTTGACACTTTGACTTAGATTTTTGAATTTATTTAAATCAAAATGAGAGGAATATGAATATTACTGATTTAATTAAATAGATTTGATCTATTCAATTAAATGAAGAACCTTTAGAAGTTAATTAAATAAAATTGATTTATTTAATTAAAGAGATGACTTTAGGATTGATTGATGACTTAATTAAATAAAAATGATTTATTTAAGTAAAGAGGAGAATATGATGATTTAATCAAATAAAAATTTATTTATTTAATTAAAAGAGGA
>VDFB02116250.1:0-18402 GCA_007258455.2 Sequoia sempervirens | reverse complement strand
CAACAGATTTTGATTGGTGTGCTCCAAAACAAGTGCCATCAAGAATATAGTATGTTATGTATCATCACAAACCACATCTGGTTTAATCATTAGTTTGGAGGGTCCTTTGGGAACATTGAGTGGAAATTCAAGAATTCACCGCTGGAGGCCTAGTTGGGCTAGAAGCCTAGTCAAGGTGCAAAAAGAGAGTTTTGCTTAAGACAAAGGGTTGGGGCTTTGTAAAAATTCAAGACAAGTTTGTATGAGTCTATCAAAATTACTCCTAGGGTTTAGGTCCATAAGGAAGCATATAAGTTGTAAGTGAGCCATTGAGCCTTATTTCTATAAGGGTGTTTGAGAGTGCACTGTTGAGATTTTTGAAATCATTGTGTTGTTTTCCAAAAGTTCCCATACCCTCTGCATCATTTTGGTAGGTTTTGAGTATCCTTATTGTTTTGATGGTAATGTTGTCACTAAGTTCTCTCCTTGCCCAAATATAGTCCCCTGAGAAACTGCCATGATGCTCTTGACTATAAATTACTTTGTTCTCCCTACCTTCTCACTACAGGTCTGATTCTTCAACTCTACCAACTACCCTTCCATCTTAGTGTCTTTTCATGCTCTTGCATCTATTGTCTTATGAATTTATTCTTATGACTCTGAAAGCTATCACTAGGTCTATTATGACTATTAGGTTTTTGAGGGTATATGATTTTCTACTACGAACTCTTAGATTGCCATACTTTTGATGATAGTTCTCCAAGGATGTTTGCTCAATGAATTAACTCTCTATTTATTCTCCATTATGCATTGAAAATTCATGGTTTCTAGTTGACTATTTATTGGTGTAACCATTTCCATATTTCTTAGGACTTTCATCCCTATAGGATAGTTTCCTTATAGATTTGAATGTAATCTAAAAGGTGCCCATAAATATTGACAAGTTTCATAAGATTGTTGTGTCAAGGTAGTAGATGGTCGTGACAAGTTTCATACTACCACCATACTGCAAGACCCAAGAAGACGCAGTGTGGTGTAGTGGCAACATCTCGCATTACTATGAAGGCCAAGCAATAAATGTGTGGTATGGCAGTAAATCAAATACTTCTCCCACATCCCTGTAAGAGCCAAGAAGACATAATGCGGTGTAGCAATAACATCCTGTATTAATATGAAGGCTAAGCAATAACGGTGCAGTGTAGCAATAACATCCCGCATTACCGCAAAGGTCGAGCAATAATGGTGTGGTGTAGCAGTAACATCCCACATTATCATGAAGGTCGATCAATAACTTTGTGGTGTAGCGATAACATCCTGCATCACCATAAGGATCATGCCAAAATGGTGTGGTATCACGGTTAAACTATAAAATGAAATATCACATTTCTTTGAGGCATTTTTTAGAAACAATTTGCTTGCATTGTGTATATTGCTTCCACATTTTCATGTATGTCTAGCAAGGTACTTATAACTACAACATATGACAAAAAAATCCTTGTTGTTATGCTTTGATGGATGTCCCTTCATTATTACTAGATATCTGAATGTAGTGCATATTATTATAGTGTAAGCATATTTTTCAGATTGTTTCATTTAGCATCACCAATATTCTCCACAAGAACATTTTCCCTATTTAAAATGATGGAAATAGTTCACATCTCTCAGAACAATTTCTCTTGCAACAATCTTGGAGATGAATTTAGATATAGTATGAAAATAAAAACATACTCGAAGGTTCTTAACAACTCTAATAGTTGTACTAGGAGCCATGTTTAAAAAATAAAATGCAATCACTAACTTTTCCCTATGGTGGCAAATAAAAGATTCTTTCTTCTTCTATTCCACAACATTGAGTAAAAGTCTTGAATCTGGAAATACCCTATTTCCTTCATTTTTCAAGCCAATTTCTCCAATTTTTCATAGATCTCCCATGTTTATGGATGTGATCTGTCTCCTACACAAAAAAGCATGTACCATTTTATGCCCTTCAATCCAACTAAATGCATGTATCTTTTTAATTCCTCTATCTTTCATCAATCTCCTTACTATTTGAACATCACCACAACTGCCCACTTCTGCATAGATGTTTTAGAGAAGAACATAAGCTGCAACATTTTTAGGATCCAAATAAAAAAGCAGTGTTTTCGGAATACTCATCCTATATTCATATATGATCCACAAGAACCAAAATTTTAACTGGCATCTCAATAATAATGTTTAGGTTGTCCTCAAGATAGCCAACACAGGCACGAAGGTCAACCATGCACACCTAATGATCAACTATATATGTAATACAATAAGGGTTACTGATGTGTGAAGTATGTGCAACTCTCATCCACTAATCTGCATGATTGCATGCATCTAGAACACAAGCAAAGCTTACAATGTAGGTGTTCTAGAGTGCTTCATTAATTCAAATATTTTGAGAGCTTCCTTACAAAATCCACTTTGTGCACATTCTAAAATCATATCATTTCATTCCATGAGATGACATCTCTTTGAGGCATTTTGTCAAACAATTTATTTTGTACTACATTTTGGTGTAAAATCTTTGGTACTAATGGTTCGTTTCATTGCATTCAAATTATGAATTATGGGAAATTATATACAGTAAATAAATTCATGGGTGTTTGGATAGTGAAATTATCTCTCTTAGAAATTAATTGAAATATCTAGAAGGATTATTTTAATTAAAGAATATTTTGTGGTTATTTTTGTAATAATAATTTTACAGTGTAGCTAGCTTGCTATTTTCATTCAAGATACAAGTCATCAAAGTCAAGCACATACCAAGAAAATGGTACTCTACTTCAAAACCTCAACCTCACTTAGTTTAGTTTGCTTACATGGGGATATTAAGAAAGTTGCTAAAAAATTAATATATATCATTTTTTGTTTGTGAAGGAGAATCCTATGAGATTTAATATGGCAATGGATCAATATCTAGTTTCTTACGTAAAGATGATCTCACAGTTGGGAAACTTGTTGTGAAACATTAGATTAGTAATTTTTGGATGTTAAGGCTTCCTAGTTGGATATCAAAGATCTTTTCTCATCAACTTAATTTAGAATTCATATATAAATGGATTCTTCCATGGTAGGTCTTTACTCAGACAACACATGAACCAGGATTTTGACATTTTTGTTGTCTAATTAAGTCTGATGGCATTCTTGGGCTTGGTTTCCAAGAAATTTCTATTGATAATGTTGTTCTAGTTTGGTTAGTGTTGATAGCCTTCATTCTATAATGTCAACTTCATTCTATAATATGAGCATATCACCTTTCTTAAACTTTGAACAATGTTCTAAAATCAAGGGTTCAATATGCATATTTCAATTTTGTGTTGAACACTTTGTTTAAAACATTTGTTGACAAGTCTATAGTTTTTAATTGATTTATCTTTATATTGTGTTTGGAATTTTGTAAACTTGCAATATACAATGCACTTTTATTCTTTTTGAATTGAGACTAATAGTAATGTTGTTGGTTGTATTAAGGCACAACTTTATTCATGGCAAAAAAGGCATCACCCTGTTGCTCATATCTAATGGAACTAATTAATGGGGGAATGGGTGCTTTATGGCCCAAGTCATATAACACCACTCTTCTCCAATTATCATTCAAGAATTACCTAGGATCCCAAATTGGATTGACTATTAGCACAAAGGTGAGTCAATTCTCAACAAGGAAGACCTAGGGGGGTTCTTTAGGATTTGAAGGGTTCACCACCAAGAAAAATCTTGGAAAAGAAACCTTAACATTCAACTCACAAAACCTAGTAATGCAAGCCAAATGATGAGTGCAAATGACAAAATTAAGTAATAGCAAGTTAGGACGTATGTACCTAGGAAGTCTAGAAATGTAATGAGGATTGTAGAAATGTAAAAATGTTGTCAAAATATGTTAGGGAGGACTAAGATGCCCTTATTGTTGTCTTAGTCTTGCTACTATTTTTTGGGGCAAATACAAAATCTTCAGATGTCAAAATAGAATTTGAAAAAACCTCTGCAAAATACCCTTGGGAGGACTAAGACACCCTTACTGTTGTCTTAGTCCTATCTTGAAATTCTAAAATCTCTAAATGTGATCCAGAGGCTCAATGTCTGCACTTCCTTCTTCTTAGATCTTAGGTCCTTAAACTTCCAGATCTTGCCTATAGGTGAGTTTTTGTGAAAATGACAACTTTGCAATTTTGTATTTCAAATGATCTTCAAGTCTTCAACCTAAATTTTCAAACAAAAACATGCAAGAGAGGAAAAATAGTTTGTTGATTGTTAGTAAATGGGGTTTTGCCTTGGTCAAACCCCTTTGTTGGTAATTAAACCTTGGAATGAAATAGAATAATGGAGGGAAATGATGAATGAACAAAATCCAATGTTGCAACTCACCAAACCCTTGTTATAAAATCTATAAAATTGTGTGAAGTAGCTAGCTGGAATGTAGATCTTGACTTGAATTGCTTGCTTAAATCAAAACCCTACATCACAAATGTTAGCTCAAAAATACACATGATGCAAGAATATCTTTGACATGATGCTTGAATCTTGATGATGGCTCCAAATTCTTGATTAATTGCTCTTGAATGCTCTTGTCAACTCAATTATGCTATTATGAATGCTCATTCAACTTGCTTGGTAAGAAATGAGTGAAAAAACCTTGTATTTATACTTATCCATGCTTAATATCCTGAAATTACACCACAAAAAGCTGGCATATAAATTCATTAATTAAAGGAGGCTAAATCCAGCCAAGATTTGAAATTAAATATCAAAAATAACTTGAGGAGGACTAAGACGCCCTAGGTGGCATCTTAGTCCCAAGGCTTGAAACTCAAGGCACAAAATCCAAAAAGGGGCCCAATTAAGGTTCCTTTGAAATCAAGGTCCCAAGACCTTTTGGGGACAAAGATGCCCTAGGTGTCTTATTATTCCCAATCCAAAAATCAAGGACACAACCAAAATTATTAAAGTATAATTTATCCTTTAATGTTTGTCAAGATTAGTCATAAAAAAAATAAAAAATTATTAGGCTTGTGGATGCAAAATAGGAACAATTAAGACATAAATAAGGATAAATAAAGCAAGTAAGGTGACTCCAACAAGTGTGAAAATGCATGGCATGCATTTTCCTACACCACAGTAATACTGCATATAAAAAAAGGAAAAGATTCTAGCCAAAGTTATTGTTGATTGCATTGGAAGGAGAGAGCTTCATATATGGGACACTCCATCAACACTCTCCTCTTGGATTCTACATGTTACAGCCTTGCCTCCAAAGTAGATTTCCCCACATTGTAGAAGTTTTAAGAGATGAAAGGGGAATGTGCTCACATTGAAGGGCTTCAAGCATGCATTTCCATCATTACAAAAGTCTCTTGGAGAAGTTTCTTTCTTGCAGTCATTTCTTTGCAATATTGTAACTTAAATTTTTAGTATTGTGACTGAAAATAACAATTGTAATAGTTTATTTGTAAGTTGTAACTAGAACACCTTTCTTTTATTAATAAATTTCACTGATTTTTCCTTCTTAATGGTTGTCTTATTGTGTGCAATTGATGATTGATGTGTATTTTTTTTTATGCTTAAATACTCAAATATTAGTCAATTAAAATGACTAAACATACTACTAATTGAAATCAATTAATAATTAAATTGACTAAATCTACTACCAATTGATAGAAATCAGTGAACAATGCATAAATATGACTAGATAAGGACTAGTTTAACAACAATCAATGACTAAATATACCAAAGGAATAAAAATAATCCAAATAAGGGACCGCTTAACAACAATCAATGACTAAATATATTAGTAGCCAAAAATGACTAAATAAGTGGACCAAATTACAACAATCAATGACTAAATCAACAAACTGTGTGACCAAAGGCTAAATTTATCAATGAATAAAAATGACTAAATATAACCGACATAAACACCGCTGACTAAATCAACAACTAAATATATCAAGGAAAAAATGACTAAATAAGGGACCAGACACAACAATCAATAACTAAATCAATCACTAAATATACCACCAACCGATCAATCAAACAACTACAATAAAATGACTAAAATGGTTTAGTCATCAATCTGGTCACATTATATATGATTGGAAATAAACTACTAATGGTCACGTGACCAACTTCAGTCATTTATAAGCAGTTTTTAGTAGTTTTTTCAATCATATATTATTGTTTATGTACTAGTGTGATATTTATGTCTATTTTTGTTTAGGTTTCTCAGAATCAAGTAAAGATCTCTAAAATTTTTGCATTATTCTCCTCTCAGGATTAGTGTAGGAAGTTGTTTTGTGACCTTAGCTTCCTTACAAGTGGTATCAATTCCTAATCACATTTGGTTTTAGTTGTGGGTTGTTGGGTTTTTTGAACTAATCAAGATTTTAGTGGGAGCTTGTGCAGAAGATACTTTGTGATCTTGTTACAGGATTTTTCAGATGGCAAGTTCATCAAGGAGAATAGAGGTGGATAATTTTTTTGGAAATAATTTTGAAATGTGGAAGCTTAAGATGGAGGATCTATTGATGGATTGAGATCCATGGGATGTTGTTAATGAGAATGTTTCAAGGCTTGCAAATCCTACTCAGGCTGCTCAATATGTTAATATGGAGCATAAAGCCAAGGGTCTAATAATATTGTGCTTGGAAAAATCTATTTTAATTAATGTCCTTGAAGAGACCTCTACACAAAAACTATGGAAGAAACTTGGTGAGATGTATCAGGCTAAATATTTAGTGAACAAGATTTTCTTGAGGAAGAAGTTGTATTCCTTGAGAATGGAAGAGGGTGGATGAATCAGAGACCACCTAGAAGCATTCAATATGTTGGTGGCTCAATTTGCATCAATTGGTGTCAAAATGGATGAGAAGGAGAAATGTCAGATCTTGCTCTATTCTTTCCCTAATTTGTGGGATTCTCTTGTTATGGCTATTGGGAGTACTTCTGTAATTTTAAAGAATGGAGATGTGGTGGGTTCTTTGCTTTTTGAAGAGATGAGGAAGGTATCCATCACTTCCAAGGAGGCCCTAAATGTTCATAGAAGATCTAAGGAAAAAGGCAAGAAAAATGAGAAGCATGAAAAATCCAAGTCCAAGGGGAGATCTAAATTTCCTAGAAAGTCCAAAGTTATTTGTTGGAACTGTGTAAGCCTGGACATGTTCTTAAGGAATGCAAAGAAGAAAAGAAGAAGAAAAAGAGATTTGGTTTTGATTCCGATTCTAAGAAGGAAGATGACAACACATTCATTACAGCTTTGGCAACTTGTGTAGGTAATGATGCACGGTTAATTGACTCAAGTGTATCTTTCCATATGACCTTTAATAGAGATTGGTTTTCTGAATATGAAGAATTTGATGGAGGTAAGGTGTACTTGGGTGATGATTCTTATTTAAACATTGTTGGTCATGGTAAAGTTAAAATTAGGTTTTCTAATGGTAGAATAAAAAGGATTAATGGTCTATTGCATATCCCTAAATTAGCATGCAATTTGTTATCTGTAAGCAAACTAATAGATGTGGGTGTGTAGGTAGTATTTTATTATGTAGGATGTAAGATGGTTAAAGACCTGCTATGGTGATTGCTAGAGGTGTTAGATATGGAACATTGGATAAGCTTGATGCATGTATTGTTGAGTGAAATATTACTTCTGTGAAAAGCAAGTCTATGGAAGAGGTGAGGGTTTTACCTTCAACAGATGGTCATGGCTTCTATGTACCCAAGGGAGCTCTTTCTTCTGAATCAAAGTTACCTATAGAAACAACTATGTTATGACACTCTAGATACTTGGCCACATTGGAGACAAGGGTCTAAGGACCTTGAAAAATAAAAACCTTGTTAAAGGTTTGTCTGATTGTAATCTTGAATTTGATTTTTGTGAGCATTGCATTTATAGGAAAAAACAACATTTAGTTTAACTTGAGTTCTCATAAATATTGTGGTGTATTGGATCTTATTCATTCTAATGTGTTTGGTCATGTAGATGTTCCTTCAATTGATAAATCCACATATTATGTTTTATTTATTGATGATTATAGTAGGACATGGGTATATTTTCTAAATAGAAAATTTGAAGTTTTCAGTAGATTTAAAGAATTTAAAGCAATGGTTGAGTTGTAGACTGGAAAGAAAATAAAATGTTTGAGGATTGATAATGGAGGTGAATTTTTCTCTAATTATTTTGATAGATTCTATAAATATTGTGGTATTCATAGACAAAAGACAACTCTGTATTCTCCACAATAGAATGGAGTTGTGGAAAGAATGAACAAGACACTGATGGAGAGGCTAGGAGTATGTTAAGTGGTGTTGGCCTAGAACAAAGGTTTTGGGATGAAGTTGTTGCCATTGCTTGTTACCTAATTAACAAGTCTCTTACATCACCTCCTTTTGGTAAGATGCCTATAGAGGCATGGCTGGGTCACAAGCCTTCATTAAGTCATCTTAGAGTTTTTGGTTGTGAGGCATATGCACATGTGCCAAAGGAGAAGCAAATAAAGTTGGAAAACAAGGATATGAAATGTATCTTCATCTGATATTGTTATGGTGTGAAAGGATACAAGTTTTGTGATCCTATTGCACAAAAGGTAATATATAGTAGAAGTGTTATTTTTAGAGAAACTAAGCCTTCTGTTATATTGCAGCTAGAAAAAAGTAATGTAAGAAGATGTGATTCAATTTCCTTCTACACCTGAGAAATTTGAATTGAGGCCCATGGATAGACAAATTGAGGAGAGCTCATCTAGATCTAAATTTTCAAAAGAGGAGGAGGAACCTCCAACTCAACTTGTTCATAGGTCTACAAGGCATAGACAATGACCTGAAAGGTATAGACCTGATGATTAGAGATGTATTTTTTCTTTGAATACTAACATGGATGAACCCAAATTTGTAGAAGAGGCATTAGGTATGAATGATGTAGAATCTTGGAAGATTGTTATGGATGAATAAAAAAAATCTTTGAAAAAGAATGATACATGGGATATTGTACCATTTCTTGACTAATGAAAACTTGTTGGCTGAAAATGGGTGTTCAAGAAAAAGATTGGTTCAGATGGAGGTAGTGAGAAGTACAAAGAAAGGTTGGTTGCAAAAGGTTACTCTCAAGTTGAGGGTGTTGATCATGGTGAGATATTCTCGCCTATTGTAAAAATGACATCTAGATTAGATTTTTGATTGCTATTACTACTACTTATGATTTAGAGGTTGAGCAAATGGATGTGAAAAATGCTTTCCTTCATGTTGACTTGGAGGAGGATATTTATATGACACAACCAGAGCACTACGTGGTGAAAGGTAAAAGTAAATTGGATTGCAAATTAAAGAAATATTTGTATGGCTTAAAACAAAGTCCTAGGATGTGGTACCAGAAATTTGATGCATATGTGTTGAGTTTGGTATTTGAGCATTCTAAATTAGATCATTGTGTTTATTATAAAACTGATGGTGATCATTTCCTATTTATTGCATTATATGTTGATGATATGCTATTTATTGGCAAAGGGAAAGGTATGATTTCCGAACTGAAATCTCAACTTCCTGCTAAATTTGAAATGAAAGACCTTGGTGCAGCTAGACACATTCTTGGGATGAAAATTAAAAGAGATAGAGATAAAATAAAGCTATGGTTTATCCAAAGTAAGTATGTAAATTCAATTTAACAAAGATTTAACATGCAAGATTGTAGACCATTGTGTGTTCTCCTTTCTATTGGAACAAAGTTATCTATTTCATATTTTCCAAAATCTCCATTAGAGATGGAAGACATGAGTAGAGTTCCTTACTAGAGCGTTGTTGGAAGTTTGGTGTATGTTATGGTTTGTACTAGACCAAAATTTTCCTAAGTAGTGGGAGTTCTTTCCAGATATATGTCTAATCCTGGTAGATTTCATTGGGATGCAATTGAAAGGGTCTTTAGATATTTGCATGGTACCTTAGATTATTCCTTGTGTTATCATAGTAATGTTACTGAAGATGAGCTTTCCCTTAATATTCATGGTTATGTGGATTTAGACTAGGTAGGTGATATTGATAGCAGATGATCCACCAATGCTTATGTGTTTACTTTATTTGGTGGTACAATTATTTGGATGAGTAAGTGATAGGTTGTGGTTGCTTTGTCCACTACTAAAGCAGAGTATATGTCAGCTACTCATGCTTGTAAAGAATCCATTTGGCTTAAGAGACTATGTTCATATATTGGAATAAAACAAGTTGTAGTGATAATTTATTGCAACATTCAGAGTGTGATATGTCTAGCCAAGAACCCGACATTTCATGCTAGGACCAAGCACGTTGATGTATAATATCATTTTGTTTGAGATATGGTCGAAGATGACAGGGTGAAATTGGCTAAGGTAGAGACTTTGATGAATGTTGTTGATTCTTTAACTAAACCTATGAGCACAAAGAAGTTTAGATGGTGTTAAGAGACTATGGGCCTTTCAGCCCCTAACAATTAAGAGACAATGTTTACTCCCTCTCGTTCCTCTTGCAAGGTGTTCGAAAAGTGGGAGATTTGTTGGGAAGATGTGTCTCAACCTTGCAATTACATAAAGGTCATTGTTGATAAGATATATATATATTTCCTAGTTACACCGATAGGTGTAATATACAATGGTAGCAAGGGGAGGAGTGGGATGCGTGTAAATAATTTTTTGTTAAATTTTTTAGAAAACTCTTAAAATGGCCAACATACATTAAATAAATGATACATTGTAAATCTAGATTGTTAATTATTAGGTTTTAGATCTAATGGTGGATATTTTGTTGGCATGTCTTTCCCTATAAAGTAACCCTATTTTATGAGGGTGTTGTACTACAACTGTAGATGGTGATGTATTATGAGAGTTTGATAGTGGTCGTGTTGTCTTTGAATCTCTAGTTGGTGATACTCCTGTGAGAAGCTTGCTCTGCAAGTATATTGTATTCTTTGTAATTTTTGAATAATATATTGGGTGGCTTTTGGAGTGTGGGGTTTTTCTCCCGAAAGGGTTTTCATCACATAAATCACTGTGTTATGGTATACATGATATTTACTTCTATTTTTTTTAAGTTTTTGTAACTGTTAAAGATCTGTAAAAAAATTACATTATTCTCCTCTCAAGATTAGTGTAGGAAGTTGTTCTCCTACCTTAGCTTCCTTACAAAAATAACCTGATATTGCTCATTGGAAGGTGAAAAGTTGGTGTTATTATGGTATGGGGTAGTGTACATATGCTTTCAATTGAGATTCCACATTTTTATGAATGAAAAAGACAACAAATACTTTGAAATTTTGAAAAGAAAGCAAAGGACTACCCAACCAAATATTTTGGGTACATACCAATAGAGTCACCCAAATGATGTTGCAAAGTCACCAAGTGCTTGTAGGACTGCCTCCAAAGGTTGAAATGTTGAAGAAGGCACCACTTCTTCAACAACATGAAGTAGAACTAGTATTGCTTAACCAATAGATTTTGAATGGAGTCGCCATGGTGTTAGAAGGAATGCCTCAAAAGGAAAGATATATTGGAGAAAACACCAAATTCATCAGTAGAGAGAAAGTAGTCCCACCAAGCATGCCAAAAACTGTTGTCACATGAAACTACACCCTGTTGAACACAAAGTTTAGCATTCTAATGACACAATGGAAACAACCTCAAGGTGTGGGACCTTTGTGCGTATGAGTTGAAATCTCCAAAGAAGGCTAGATTCCTCTTTCAATCCAAACTTGCAATGTGTTGGTCCAACCCAACACATGAAAACCTACCACTATCTTACTCTAACAACTCACAAGGGAAAAGGGGAGAAAGGAGCATGAAAGGGAAATGGAGGTGGTACACCATGATGGAAAGTTATTTCTTCCTGGCAGAGATTGCACAAAAACATGTTGAATAAGGACTAGGAGACTCACATATATCTCTATTTGTTCAATTACCAAAGGAAAACATGGAGGTTAGGGTTTGATAGGGTGCTGGAAGGAAAAGGATATTCTCAAGCAGTAACTGTAAACGAAATAAATCAAACATACATGCATAGAAAGAGAGAACACATACTTAGATATGCAGGTAATGAACTTACAAAAAACATAAAAAAGTTGAGAGAGGAAAGCTTGATCGATTTCAATGATGTAGCTCGACAACAAGCCAATCTTTACAATTATAAAGTGCAAAATACAAGTCTACCAAAGAAAAACCTCAAAGGAGCCAGAGGAAGAACCCTTGAAATGAATACATTTCTTGCCTTATAGATTGGGCATAACTTAGAACCATAAACCAGACCCTAACCCTAACCAAGGTTAACAATGAAGTATGTGTGTGAAAGAATGGAGCCATCCTGTGAAAAGCGATCAGGGCATGGATTCATCAGGAAAGTCAACAAATAACAATAAATGAGTGTGGACACGGATAAAATCCATGTGCACAAGTCAAGGAAGCAATAAATGTCATCCTTGAAGCCCAAAAGTCAAAATAAGTGGTTCGAGCATTATTGTTACCACCCAAAAAAAACACATAAAAATCTACGAAAAAGATTGGGGTGTTGGGCCCGAAAAGAAACCTTTGCATCATTAAATGGTCCATAGGCCCAAAAAGCAGCAACTCGTTGGATATCAGACCTCGGGCATCCCTTGTACCTCATACTTTATACTATATTGACACCAACATCGAGCTTCATAGATTGAGCATGGGGCTTACCTCTTATCACTTAGTAAGGCAAAGCACAAGAGGAAAGGGAAAACAGGGTGATCCCATAATACTGGTTTACAATTTCTGGGAGATCTTATTTTTTGCTGAAATCACATATTTTTAGAAAATATAATGGTTGAAGCCTTAAAAAGTTCCATTTAAAGGATTCCAATTGTAGATGGTTTGATCGAATCACCTTAGATCAAACACCCTTGGATAGAACCTTGCTAGTTTTAAACCATACCTATAACGGAGTCTCCTTTACACCTATCAAAATGTTGATAAAAAACCACTTTTGATTTACCTTTTGGAGGATCAAATGAATTCATTAAAAATTTATTTTTTGTAAGTATGTAGTATTTATTATAAGCTTCCCAAAAAGTATAATTTTAAATAAATTTAATTTTATTATTATATTTATTTTTTATTTCTTGTGAATGTACATAGGTTTTTCACTTAAAATCAAGCTCTATGTTTTGCATGTGTGGAAAAATAGTAAATTATCAACAAAAAAATTGAAAAATATCAATGCACTAGATATTGAATTCCTTGATCCAAAAATAATAATAATTGAATTTTGATACATATAAAAAAAGTTATGTTGTATATAGTCAGCCTATGTATGAATTGTAATTGGTTTGACTTCAAAACTTGGTTAAGGAAAAAATATTCAATAAAACACTAGGAAACCAAATGAAAGCACTAGATATCATAATTACAAATCTAAATTTGAAAAAATTATAATTTTATCCTTCATGGAAAAAAAATTATGTTGTATACGATGAGCTCATCACTCCTTAAAAATGGTGTTTACTAAAAAAAAATAGTTTTCGAAGGAGATGGAAAAAGAAGTGCAATCTGATTCCAAAAATTTTGAAAAAAATATATTTACAATCTATAGACAAAATGTCACAAATCGCTAGTTTGCATCATCTTCAAATTCCTCACGGTTTAGCCGCTATAGGTGCCCAAAAGTGAAGATTTAGTTAGAAAAAATAAGTTCAGTGTCCAGTTTGGCCAAAAATTGTAAACCAATACTGTGGGATCACCCAACATTGAAGACCAAAAGGACTCATTGGTCATCAGATATCGAGGGTCGGGCTTACCGCTTACCACTTACCAAAGACAAGGCAAAGCAGTAAGAGGTAAGAAAAAATTTTGACATCTGAAAGTTTGAACAAAGGACTTAGGTGAATTTGGAAGAAAGGGGACCTCGGGAGAGAAGGTTAAAACCTTTAAGAAAAAAATGGGACTTAAGGAAGAAGGAAAAAGGGAAGAGATATTTTTGAGAGTTGGGCATTGGGTGGATGCCTTATGGCTACAACTTACCATGAAACGGTAAACGGTAAAGGGGAAGAGTGAACCCCGACATGCAAAAGTAGGTCATCAAGGGTCGAGGTTTGGGCAGAGGGTTTAGCGCTTGCGAAGAAAGGAAGAGAGGAGGAAAGGGGAAGCATGATCCCTGATGCCCAAAAAACAAACACTTGGTTGATTTTCCAAAAGCATATAGGGAATTAGGGGTCGAAGGGAAAGCTTACCTCTTACCTTAACAAAGGTAAGAGGTAAAGGGAAAGGCCGAAGTCTAACCCCTCAAAGATTAGCAATTAGTTAATTTTTAGAAGGAAGGATAGGGGTAGAGGGAAAGGGTTAAGACCGATGGGTGAAACCCAAAAAGCTAGGAAGAGAAATGAAAGGAAAGGGAGAAGAAGAAGAAGGAGATCAAGGGCGATAGAAGAGGGATGCAAGAAAGAAAGCAACAACCCAAAGGTTTGAAAACACAATGTACTTAGCCACTTTTAGGAACCTTTAAGGAGAATTTATGCAAGATGGCCCATGTAGGATCTCTCAAATCAGTTATCAATGATGGGTCATCAAAGGGTGGCATGAAATGTCAACATAGACATTTCCATTTTTTTGTAAGTCAAGTACAGCTAGGGGACATATTTTACCCAATCTAGATGTCCTTAAAATACCCTCTATAGGGTATGGGTTTGAAAATGCATCCCTTGGATACACAAAAGCTAGCGATTTGTGTCATTTTCTCTATTGATTCATTTTACTATTTTTAAAATTAAAAAATTCTTTTTTTTTTAATTATGTTTCATTATTATTTTATAATTTAATAGTGACTGACATTTTACTAATATAACACATAAATTTTACTACAAATATTCTTTTGTAGGATTTCTTATAATTAAATTGTTAACTATAATATCTATTGCATAGATATTTTTGATAAAATTTTAGTATTTATTTATTTTTTGATAGGAAAGTTGCTACCATAGGGGAAAATCCCATATATATATGGCTTTAAACTTATAGAATTGGGGAGCATATGGCAAAGAAAATGCAAAGAAACTAAAGAGCACACAATCTACTAAGAGGGGGGTGAATTGGTAGATCTAATCAATTCAAAATTCTTAACTTTTTTATGATTATCAAAATATATGATTCTTCACAACTAATCCCAAATAAGAAATTAAAACATAGAAGCACAAAGCACACACAAGAGAACACCAAATATACATGGAAACCCAAGATGGGAAAAACCATGATGAGAATAATTGCTTGGATCTACTGTCCAAATCTAGCCTCATAATGCAGAAATATACAAGTGAATTTTACAATATGAAGTAGGCACCAACATATAGAGACACAAATCCCCTATTGTATTTGTAGGCACCAACCTACTAGAGAGAACAATCCCTAATTGAATCAGTATAGTAGGTAGAGAACTAGTCCTACTAGAATACAAGGATAATTCTTGTAGATATTCTATGTATCTCATACATGTGCCAGAGTCACAACTGACACTCTTCCTCACTACATTTGATCTTCTAATATAGACACATACACTGAAATGCAACTCTCCCTTTTATCTTCACCACCTGGAGAGCCTCTTCAATTTTCACTAGTGATCGACTATTCTTCACATAGGTGTAATTATTCTTCACACAGTCACACAATACATCTGCACAACAGATAAATATATATGTGACATTGCATTAACACACTTCTATGTTAGCTAGGGATCCACAAATAGCCAGGATAACATGAGATGAACCTAAATTCAATTTATATGAAATGTGTATAGGCCAATCCAAAAATAATTTTTTTTGTCTTCTAAAGAACAAGATACTATGTGCTACCATAGGAACCTTAAGCAAGTCCTATCTTAACACCACACACAAGATTTGAATTTTGCACACCACTAGCCATTGCCACATAGGCCTTGAACTATAATTGTTTGACATACAGACACATAGAACCTTTTGTCACTTTAATCTTTTTGCATGTTAAACATATGCTTCAGAAACTCAAGAATATGATAGAACTAGTGTAGAAATACTCTCCTCTAAAACCACTAAGAAAAACTGCATTTTTGAAAGAATTGCATACCATAATTGTATTGCTAGAGAAATCTCTCTACCCTGAGTTCAATAAACTGAAACATTCCGATATAGACTTCCAGACCACCATTGTCATAGTGAATAGATGTAAGAAAGATATTGCAAGCATAAAAAATATATACAACCACACCTTAGCAACTAGTAATATATATTTATTGATTTTGCATCCTAACAGTAAAATTACCAACACTGATCATACTAAACTTCTGACATATAACATGCTTCAAAAAATCTTCAACAAATCTTTAGCAACTCAAAATGATAAGTTGAGGGGAATATAATGATAATTCAAGTACCATTACAAGATTAGCTTCACACAAAGAACTCCTTTGACATCAAACTTCTTACTACAACAATGACATTACTAAGAACCTTTGACGTTAATGACAACCTATGTTCAACAGTCTCCCCCTTTTTGGTTGATGGAAAATAGCAAAATGGTGGGCCACCAAACCAACTAGCTACACATAAAGATATTTTTACCCATTAGAATGATTTCTCCCCCTTGGAAGATATAGAATTTTGAGTTTCATTTCTCCCCCTTTGAAATCAATGGCAAAGGTCAACATCCAAAAAATATTCCTTTCTCCCTTAATCTGTATTTCTGGTACCCTGCACAATCTAGAAACTTGTTTCCTGGGTAGACTCCCCTTGAGTCCATACTTCACTACTTCTAAACAACATTCTGCAAGACCACCAGGCCTTCTTATGATAGGGAGACCAATCTCCCCCTCAACTTGTGTTTCCTCTTGATTCAAGAGGAGGGAGCAATAACTCCCAACTTCTACCAGAGAAACTCAAATGTCTCCTTAGGAAGTGGTTTTGTGAATATATTTGCTACTTGCTCCTTTGTCTCAACATAATTCAAGTTTGCCTCCTATTTTGTAACCTTCTCCCTTAGAAAATGATACTTGATTGTAATGTGTTTTGTCCTTGAGGCATTATTGGATTCTTTGAGATATTTATGGCTCTGGTGTTATCACAAAGAAAAGTGATAGGTTCATCAAACTCAATGTTCACCTCCTTCAAATTTTACTTCATCCACAATTCCTAAGTGCAACATGATGTTGTAGTAATGTGTTATGCTTTTGTTGTAGATAATGAAACAAATTCCTATTTCTTGCTCAACCAAAACACCAAACTGTCACCAAGAAAGAATGCTCCACCACTTGTTCTCTTCTGATCATCTATGCATCCTTCCCAATTTGCATCTGTGTATGTAGTCAGAGTGAAATTTTTACTCTTTGGATACCATAGTCTGAAATCCTAGTAGCCTTAACATATTTGAATATTCTCTTCACTTCTTTAACATGAGTTTATTTAGGTGCTACCTGAAATCTAGCAACCATTCTAACTATCTGCATTATATCTGGTCTAGATTTTGTCACATACAATTTAAACTAGTAATCATAGATCTGTACAAGGTTTGGTCTACCAGAGCATATTCATCATATTGACTCAACTTACATCCTATAACCATAGGTGTTCCTATTGGTTTGCAATCTTCCATCTTGAACTTGCTTAGCATTTCCTTTTATGTACTTATTTTGAGAAATGAAAATGCCTGTCTAATTGTGCAATTTGCAACCCAAGAAAGAAAGATAATTCACCTAGCATAGGAATTTTAAATTCATTTTACATTTCCTTCTAAAACACCTTGCACATGTCATCACTACTACCACCAAAAATGATGTCATCTACATAAAACACAACTATTAACAATTGATCACCTTTTGTTTTTATGTACAAATTACTATCTCCACTTCCTCTTCGGAACCCTTACTGTTGCAAGTATCCATCCAACCTTGAATACAAAGCTCTGGGAGCTTGTTTGAGTCCATACAAAGCCTTCTTCAACCTACAAATATAATCCAGATTATTAGAACATTGAAACCCTTTTGGTTGTTCAATGTAGACTTCTTCTAGCTATCCATTTAGAAATGTTGACTTCACATCCATCTAGTATACATTGAAATTATTGAATGTTGAAAGAGATAAAAACATCAAGATTGCTTCCAGTATTGCTATAGGAGAAAATATCTCTTCAAAATATATGCCTTCAACTTGAGCATACCCTTTACATAGAAGTCTAGCCTTATTCTATATCGCTTCTCCTTCCTCATTCAACTTGTTTCTAAAATCCCACTTGGTTCCAATCACATTCTTCCCTTTAGTTGTTTGTATAAGTTCTCAAGTTTCATTCTTATTGATCTAATTCATCTCTTCATCCATAGCATCTATCCAACCTTTCTCTTTGCTTGCTTCTTTATAGGACTTAGGCTCTATCTTTAGCAGTAATGCAAAGTGTAATTGCTCATTTTCTATCTCAAGTC
>VDFB02116249.1:0-30078 GCA_007258455.2 Sequoia sempervirens | reverse complement strand
ATTTGAGTGCCACATGGCACCTTTTCTCTTTCCTCCATCAAAAGGGTTTGTTGGTGCGGTTACCAAAATATTAGGGGATTCGATCCTCTAACCTGTCTCCCACGAACAAGGTTCCTTTCCATTGTGTCGCACATCATGTGTTCGACCAGACATGGGAACAAGGTGGTTTTGTTGAATTAAATTTGGAAATTTTGTTTTAAAAATAGATGGGGCAGGGGGTCAACCACCTGACCTCCCCTCTCCCAAAATCACTCACCACCATTCCACCATTGTGTGGGGCTAAGATATATGTGGGGCGTCATTATTTTTTAAACAAGATATTAAGCCTGAATCTCCCAAATTTAAAAGATTAACCCTCTATTTAAAAATAAATAAATCTCCCTAAAACTAAAAGAGGTTGTAATAGCTCGAATTTAAATAATTAAAAGGGGCTTGTATAAAATGTAAATGATATTAAAAGATTATTGAGAAATTTTAAAGGGGTTATTAAGGGAAATTAGTGATTTCTACTTGTAAATAGGGGGATTGTTGAAGATTTAATGTTTTAAATGGGAGATAGGGTAGTTTTTCCAAAATCATATGGTTATGAACCATATTAGGAAAAATTGGTGTATTTAAGGGGGAAATTTTTCTCTTGTGAGGGGAAGCAATTTTTTTTTGGGAATGGATTTCATGGTGGAGAAATTAGGCATATTGGGAAGGAATTTTGAATGTGTTGGCAAGAGACTATGAGAGACTTTGTAATGTAGGTTTTGAGGCTTGAATGATGTAATAAGGCAAATAAGCTTGGTGTCATTAATAAAGCAGTCTCGAAGATGTAGCTCAAACATATGGGTGAACTCCGTTATCAAGTTCCTTGTTGTCTCTCTATTCGCTCTCTTCTATCTATTCTCTCTCATTCTTTCCAGTTTTAATTCCTACTTTGAATTTTAATTACATCATTTACGTAATTAGTTTATGTCATTAGGATAAGAAAAGGATTAAGTGAACTCAATTTCTATAATTTCAAAGGTTAAAATACATAACCACGCAATTTTGTTTGCGATCAGGGATAAATTTGCAATTAGGAGTAAAGTGAAAATTATTTGTAACCCTTTAATTATAGATAAATTTCATTCTCAACCATTGCCTTAAATTCCTTGAATTTGTCTAATGCAAGATTTCTCTCTAAGAAAAGTAACCCATGTCATTCTAGAGTAATCATCAATCAAAAGCATAAAATACATGTCACCTTGTAGAATTCTCACCCTCATAGGAACACAAATAGTTGTATGAATCAATTCTAGTGGTCTGGTAGTAGATTGTTCCTTTGACCTAAAGTTGTTTCTATCTTGCTTTCCAAACTGACAGTCCTTGTAGCCTACATTAATTGTAATTCTTGATAAATATCTCACAACTTGTACTACACTAATTCTCACCATGTTATCAAAATTCATGACACGTCCTCTGGTGCCATAGCAAATTGTCATTAATTTGATACATAAAGTAATGTCCATCAACACTTTTAAGTTGATAGATTTTCCCTTCAATCGTTTTTCCAGCAACAATCATATTTTTGGACCCTCTTTAATTTCACATTTTTCATCCTTGAACACAAGATTATATCCCTTACTACACATCTTCCCAACACTCAAGAGAATATGTCTCAAACCCTTAACATAGTAGAGATTATCAGTATTATGTTTACCATCAAAACTGATTGAACCTGTCCCACAATTCTTAGCGCCAAAATCATCTTCAAACTTAACTAAGCCTCCATCATATTTTTTAATTTTAACAAACTTACTCTTGTCACTGGTCATGTGATTTGAGTAGCCACTATCAATGACCTAGTAATTCTTTTCCTATTTAACATGAAGAGTAGAGACCGTAGTACCTTCAACTTTCTCTAGAGCACTTTCCTTCACACATCTTTTAGGAGTAGATTCATCTTTTAAAGCTAGGAACAATCATTCATTATCATCAAAATCACCATAATCAGACTCATCATCAAAAATTCCAGCATCTTCATTGACATACTATGCTCTTTTGATCATCTTTCCTTCATTTTCCTTACATTCTTTATGTTTATTTCTTTCAGCTCTTTTTGTACATCTTGAAGCATAATGACCTACTCCCCCACAACTAAAATATTTGAATGGTAATTTACCTTGATACTTATCAGAGCCCTTTTTCATTCTTCTTACAAAATTTTCTTCCACTTCATCAAGATTTTCTTCATCCGGATCTTCCACTTTTGTAGCCTTGAAATCAATTTTTGTCTTTGTTCCATTTTTCAACCCAAGCTTTCTCATTTCAAATGAGGTTATAGTACCAATCAAGTGATCTTTAGTATAAGTATTATAATCTTTAATTTCCTCTACAATAGATACTTTTTCACTGTATATATCAGGGAGAGTTTTGAGTACCTTCTTCACAATCCTAGATTCATCTATTTGTGCACCAAGTCCTTTGATTCCACCTACCAGCTCATCTACTTTCTATATGTAGGATTTGATGTTCTCATCTTTTCCCATTTGCAGGATCTCAAATTGTGCCTCCAAGTTCTAAAAATTTTCTTGTTTAACCTTTTCATCTCCTTCATACATCTTTTCCAACTTATCCCATACCTCTTTAGCAGTCTTTAAATTCATAACTTTAACTAATTCAAAATGTGAAAGACTATTTACAATAATAAACCTTTCCTTATTGTCGATTTCATGTGCTTTGATCTCATCAACAATACTTGGACCATTTGTTGGAGCAACATATTTGTTCTAAATAGACTTTTCAATCTCATATCCATAGTATGATAGATATCCTTCCATCTTTATTTTCTACAATGCATATTCAGTGCCATCAAACCTAAGACACTCAATAGTGATCTTGTTCATCATCTCAAACCTACCTTAAGTGGTTAAGCTCTTCTCCAAGGAATCTTTCTTTGATACCAATTGTTGAACAAGACAATTGATAGGGGGGTGAATCACTTGTAGAAATTTTAACAATCAAAACCCTCAACATAAGTTATATTTACAAGAATTCGTATAACCTTTGCACTGCTAGTGTGATTAATCATTAAAAGTAGAAATAGAAATTAGAAGAAGAAAATCCATACACACAAGAATACAAGATTTATGTGGAAAACCCAATGAGGGAAAAACCACAGTGAGGATTAGCTCACAATATTAAGTGTAAAGAAAATATTGCTTTTTCCTTTGGGCTTTTCGGCTTCTACTTTTTTTTTTTTGCTTCGAAAGGAGTTTGCACTTAATGAAAAGAAGACTACTCCAAAATCCCACAATGTGCCATGTGGTGGATGCGTAGCTTTTGTATATCACTTTTCTCTTTGGGTGCAAGCTGAAACACATGTCATCTCGGTAGGGTTTTTCTCAAAGCCATTTTGTTGGTTTTAAGATTGTCCACCTGCTTGACATTTCATTAGTTCATCCAAAGTAGTTGTTATTTTTTTGGAAGGGTCTCTTCGAGCAATGTTTTGTAGAAAGTGGTGGATGTCTTGTCTTTAGGATGGAACCTTAGAGTTGGTACCATCAACTTGTATGGTTGAATTGATCATATTTTTTGCCAAGCTATGTTAGATTCAATTGTTTTCAGATTGCAATATTTTTTAAATATCTAAAGGACATTAATTGTTGGAATAAAGTTTTCATTGATGTCAAAAGGGAAAATTCAGGAAAAAGAGATCATTTGCATCATGACAAAGGATGAGTGTGAGAGTAGTGGATTTGATGGCAGATTTGATTTGGGTTTCTTGGGAGCTTTCCAAAAAGATATTGTGCAGGTTGAGAAAGTGAGGATGTGCCTAGAAGTGTTTTATTTTAGCTCTCTGGTGTTAGGGTTTATCAATTAAACCCTAAGGATACTTGCAGCCATGGTATTTAGAGTAGATTTATATTTTGGTGTTGACCTAATATCGACAATTGTTAGTTACATTAGTTGTAACTTATGTCTTTACAGTCGTGAGGGTGACTGGCCCCATCGCCTAAGCTAGCAGTGTCCTGAAGGTACAAAGAGAAAGCTATATGCTGGCATGTCGCTAGTTTGCAAAATTTCATAACCTCCTACTAGAGGTTCTTATGTTTAGACTTTAGCGACTTATTGATGGAGCGATAAGGAGTAAGGAGAACATTATCGAAGTGATAGTGCATGGTTAACGAGATATTGGGAAATTTCTCTTCGATGGGTCAATGTTCTTCTTGTCGATGTGACAATGTGTGATCGGCGAGAGAATGGGCTGTCTCTTTGACATAGTGATGGTGGCACTATGGAGATTTATCAATGAGCTAATATGGTGTTGGAAATAGTTTTTTCCATGTCTCTTCGAAAGACTGATAGCTATCTTATCAGTGAGACATTGATGTATCGACGAGAGTTTGGGAGAAGTCTCCTCAATGGAGCGATAAGGAGTATGGAATTGTTGTCGATGAGACTGTATGGCATCGGTGAGACTTTTGTTAATGTTTATTTGAAAAGGCGATAAAGTGAAAAGAAAAGTGGGAGCCAACAGGAAGGTGACGATGACGGATTGTGATGGAGAAGAACAGGTGGTGAAGAGTGATTGCTCAACATGCTAATTCACATTGTTGTTGTGAATTACATGGTGATGACATGGAGGATAGATGGAATGTGGGCCCATGTACATGAAGGTGATTCATATCAAAGAGAAAGGTGAACTTTGATGGGACTTTAGTGAATGTATCTTCAATAAAGCAAGCTACATGATGTTAAGGGAATACTACAAGATCGATGTCGGTGATTTGATCGACCACTTATCTAATGGTCAGGATTTAAAGGCATGATAGAGAATGAGGATCTAAGGTTCATGGCACAAAAGGAGAAGATCAATGGCCAAAATTCAAAAGTAGAGATCTACAACGATCTGGTCCATGTGAACAGGGATTACAACTGCAAACTAACACAAGAGATCAAATTAATTTTTCTAACTACCTCAATGATCAACATATGAAGATTTGATCTTGAATACGGTGGAACAAATTGCAAACATGATTGAGATCAAAATCAGATCAAAGGATCAAAGAGAGTATTAAATACATAATCAAATTTTAGGGTTTAACAGAGAGAATGAAGGAAAATTCTCTACACCAGATTTAATGTTGGGTGGCTAGATGCAAGGAATGGTGATATCTAATAAACCTTATCAGATGTCTTTATGATGATCTAGACAGTGATGTGTGCATTTGGCTCGAGGTATAGGTAGCTTTCCGGTGAATTTTTCAAGCTAAGGAAACCCTAGAAGAAGATTAGAGAAGATCTGATTAGGTGTGAGCATCTCGAGGCATTGAATGCAGGTCTATGAGAAAATATAATTTGGGAAATTGTCCAAGGGAAGTAGTAGCTGTGAGTGATATGTTGAATCCAAAAAAGTGAGAAGTGTGAAGAGTCTGCTAGTGCACAAAGTGCTTAAGAGAGTTATGTATAACTGAGAATGTAGTAGACAAGAGAGTACAGAGTAGAAGAGAGTGTAGAGCAGGGGTGTGTTGCTAAGAGTGCATCTTCAACAACAGTAGTGTAAGTTGCAGGGTGTGCAATAATTCATTGTATGTAATGGTTCATTTTTAGGTTAAGTAGAACTTAATTGTATGCACATATGAACTTGTAATCTTGTTGAGTTTATAGCATCATTGAACTGAGTTGTAGCTTAGACTAGGTGATTGTAATCTCCTTGAAGTTGTAGCTTCTAAATTAGGGAGTTGAAGCTTCCTTGGGTTGCAGCCCTAAAATTAGTAACAAAGATTTAATTTGTGATGTTGGATTTGAGCAATAGACTCGAGCAACTTTTTTCACCATGGTTTTTCCCATCTTGGTTTTTCCACATATATCTGGTGTTATGAGTTGTTGTTTCATGTGCATGTGATTGTTATATTGGTTTATATTTTTATCCGCATAGCTGAGTTGTAAGGTAGAATCTACAAATAGGTTTTCAAGTCTAAAATTTTTTATATCTATTGATTCACCCCCTCTCATTAGATCATTGTGTTCTAACAATTGGTATCAGAGCCCTAGGTTCCCTAGGAGAAGCTTAACCAGCTTGGGTAGATCTTTGATAGGTGAGCACAATGGAATTTTAGGAAGGTTCAAACAAGCCACTTAGGTTTGATGGAACAAACTATGCTAAATGGAGCTCATTAATGGAAGGATACTTAGTTTCTCTTAGAACTAAAGTCTAAGAATCTATAGAAACCCAATATAATATTCCTGCTACTATTCCTACTAATCTTGTAGCAAGGAAGATTCATGAGGACAATAAGAAAGCTTGGTTTATTATTATGAACATTTTTTCTGACTTTGTGCATAACAAAGTTATGCTTTGTAAAAATTCTTATGATGTCTAGGAAAAACTGAAGAAGATCTATGAAGGTGACACCAAAGTAACATTGGAAAAGTTACAAGTGTTGAGAGAAAATTTTGAAGGCTTGAAGATGACCGAAGAAGAGAAGATTATAGACTATCTCCAGAGAGTTGATGATGTGGTAAATGCAATTAAAGGATATGGTGTAGATATGAAAGAAGAAGATGTGTTGAAAGTTCTCAGGTCTATGACAACTAAATATGAATCTAATATTTTAGTTATCGAAGAAGGAAGAGAAATTGATAAAATCACTCTTGATGAGGTACATGGCATAATTACTGCATATGAGATGAGAATGCTTGATGTTGAATCATCCAGGAGAGAAGTTGCATTTAAGGTTGTCAAAGATGAAGCTAATAAGAAAGACAACATTTCTATCATTGCATCTGAATATGAAGAAACTAATGAGGAAGAAGCAAACTTCATAAGAATACTAAGGAGAGGATCTAAAAAGTATAAAGGCAAGCTCCCTTTCAAGTGTTTTAACTGTGGTAGAATAGGTCATTTTGCTTCCAAATGTCCATATGATAAAGTGGGTAACTCTAAACAAGAAGGAGATAGTAGAAAGAAGAAAGAGTTTTACCCTAAAAGGAAGAATTTTGGAAAGAAGAAAAAGAGTATGTATATCAATGAAGAAAGTGAAGCATCTAATGCTAGTGATAGTTCAGAAGAGGACCAAGATCATGCCCTTGTAATGAGAGAAGATAGAAGAGGATTTCTATTTATGGCTAAAAAAATTAAAGATTCACATGAAGAAGAAAAGGGGGCAGTTGTTGATCTTGAGGGAGAATTAATTAGTGCTCTTGAAGATCTTGATGAACTAAGAGATAAATATGATGATCTTTAGAGAGAAAACAAGAAACTAAAAAAAGAATGCTCAAAAGGAGACTAACAAATTAACTCAAGAACTTGAGGAATCCAATAAGGTGATAGTTGGTCTGAAAGTTCATGTAGAAGAGCTCAAAAGAGTTGAAGATGTTATGAAATATAAATTACAATCAGAGATAGATAGATGCTTGAAACTTGAGACATAAATAGTTTCCTTAAGAAAAGAATTGGAGAAATCTAATGAGAAGATCAATAAAGGTCTGAAGTTAAAAGGTGGTAATAATATTCTAGATGAACTACAAAGCACTCACAAGACAACAAATAAAGAGAAATCGGGCCTGGGACTTGAAAAATGAAAATTTTCATTTATTGATGGTTCTACAAAGCTCTATGAAAGATTTAGAGGAGAAGAAAAATTAGTCCCCAATGGTGAAAAATCTAACAAAGGAGAAGCCTCTAAAGATGAAAAGAAGTTGACTATAGTTGAGAAATCTATTAAAGAGAAGGAACCAATTGAAGACAAGAAAGTTAACTAGTCAATTCCTAATCAGCTAAAGAAGAAGCAGAACACTAAGTGAATAGACAATGATGGTTTCATAAGAGTACACTATCCAAGGAGATATCCTCATCTAGTCGAAGGAAACACCATGACCAAGTACTCATCATATTTTAATGGGTATTGTTATACTTGTAACAATTTTGGTCATAGGCCTAGAGAGTGTAAAGTCATTCCAAGGAGAAATACAAATTTCATAAGCAAAAATCCATTTACCCCTTTAGTTGATATGAATGTAGTTTGTTTCAATTGCAATAATTCCAATCATAGCTAGAAATTGTAGAGCAAGATTTTTAAGACCAAATACTCATTTTGAGAAGAAGAAAAAAACACCTCTCAAAGATGAAAAGAAAATTGAGGTCCTTGAGAAAAAGGAAGAAGAAGTTGAAATAAACCTAAGAAGGTATGTAAGGAGAAAAAGGAGAATTATGCTCAGTCTATGATTTCCCAAACAACATTACATGTAAAGGAACAAGATCTATGAATAATTGATAGTGGTTGCTCCAAGAACATGACTGGAGACAAAAATAAATTCATTAAGCTTGAAATGAGAAAAGGAGGTTCAGTAAGCCTAGGTGATAATATTGTTGTTAATATTCATGGCAAAGGAATTCTGAGCATAGATGGGAAGAAAAAAACTAAAGATGTGCTATATGTGGAAAGTCTAAAACATAATCTTCTTAGTTTCAGCTAGATGTGTGATAATGGATATAAAGTTGTATTTGATTTTGAAGGCTGCAAGATAAGAATGAATGGTAAAAAAATTGCTCAAGGAATAAGGACTGATAGTAATCTCTATCATCTATGTGAAGTGAAAGGCCAAACATGTCTAATTAGCCACACAGATGAGAGTTGGTTGTGCCATAAAATGCTAGGACACATAAACTTTGACAATTTGGTAAAGATAAGTTCAAAAGGATTAGTCAAAGATATACCTAGGATTGTAAAGCCTGAAAATACCATCTACCAAGGATGCTAGCAAGGAAAGCAAACAAAGTTTAAGTTTCCTACAAAGGATTATTCAACTACAAAACCCTTGGAGATAATTCATACTGATCTATGTAGTCCAATGAGGAAAAGGGTGTCTCAAGGAGAAATATATTTCATGATGCTAATTGATGATTATACTAGAATGGAATATGTCACATTTTTGAAGGAGAAGGATGAGGTGTTTGAATAATTTAAAGGTTATAAGAAGCTAGTAGAAAGTGAGACTGGAAGAATAATTAAGTGTCTTAGGTCAGACAGAGGTGGAGAATTTATGTCAAGTGAATTCATGGAGTATTGTGAAGATCATGGAATCAAATGCCAATATTCAGCTCGTAGAACACCACAACAAAATGGTGTGGTAGAAAGAAGGAACATAATTGTGAAGGAGATGGCTAGGTCCATGTTGAACGAGGAAAACTTGACAGATACTTTTTAGAAAGAAGCAGTACAAACTACAGTATACATTCAAAATAGAGCCCTTATTAGATTTAACAGTGCTATAACACCATATAAATTGTGGTTTGGTAGGCCTGCATTAGTCAAGCATTTCAAAGTATTTGGTAGTAAATGCTATATTAACAGAGAAGATGACGATTTAGGAAGTTTTGAGTCAAGATGTGATGAAGGGATATTTTTGGGGTATTCCAGCCAAAGCAAAGCTTATAAGTGTTATAATAAGGGATTGCATATAATTGTAGAGAGTGTACATGTTAGGGTTAAAGAAAGTGAAAATCAAGGTAAGCCTAGCAAAAAAAATCTTGAAATTGTGTCAGATAAGGATGATATAGGTGCAGCAGAAGAACAAGAAGAACAAGAAGAAGAGAATGAGGAGGTAGTTGAATGAGCACCTAAAAAATATGTGCAAAAGGATCATCCTGCAAATCAAATAATTGGTGATAAGAATGAAGGTGTGCAGACTAGAAGAAGGCTTGCAAAGAACAAGAAGCAAGTGAACTTTTCCCTCTTATCACAGATTGAACCAAAAAGCTTTGATAAAGCAAGTAAAGATGAAAGATGGTTAAAAGAAATGGAAGAGGAACTCAATCAAATTTAAAAGAACAAAACATGGGAATTGGTTCCTAGACCATCAAGCAAGAATGTAATAGGCACCAAATGGGTATTAAGAATTAAGCTAAATGAAGATCAAGTAGTTGTTAGGAACAAAGCAAGGTTAGTATGCAAAGGATATGCTCAAGTAGAAGGTATTGATTTGAAGAAACATTTGCTCGAGTTGCAAAATTAGAAGCTATTAGGATGTTTTTGGCATTTTTTGTGTATAAAGGATTTAAAGTATATCAAATGGATGTCAAATCTGCATTTCTAAATGAAAACCTTGAAGAGGAAGTATATATTGAGCGACAAGGTTTTTAGCTATCAGAGGATGATGATTATGTCTGCAGATTGAGAAATGCATTGTATGGTTTGAAGCAAGCCCTGAGGGCTTGGTATTCAAGGTTGGATTAGTACCTGCAACAACAAGGATTCAAGAAAGGATGTGTAGATAGAAATCTATATTTCAAATCTATAGGTGAGCACATGATTGTTGTGGTAGTATACGTAGATGACATTATATTCAGTGGTAGCCATCATAAAATGTGTAAGATGTTTTCTACTCACATGCAAGATGAATTTGAAATGTCCATGTTAGGAGAACTCAGACTTTTTCTTTTTTTGCAAATTATACAAACTGATAAAGGTATATTTTTATCACAAACCAAGTATGCAAAATAAATTCTTAAAAAGTTTGGCATGGAGGATTGCAAACTAGTCAGTACTCCCATGATTACTTGCTACAAGTTGAGTAAATTAGATGAGTCACCTTATGCAAATCAGACTTTGTATAGATCAATGATTGGAAGTCTACTATATTTAACTACATCTAGGCCTGATATAATGCACGTGGTTTGTATGGTAGCTAGATTTTAGGCTAAACCAAAAGAATCACATGCCAATGCAGTAAAGAAAATATTTAGATACATCAAAAGTACTATTGACTATGGTTTATGGTATCCCAAATGCAAATATTTCACTCTAACAACATACACAGATGCAGATTGGGCAGAAAGTGTGGATGACAAAAAGAGTACTAGTGGAGGAGCCTTCTTTTTGGGAAACAGACTAGTTTCTTGGATGAGTAAAAAGAAAGAGTCTATTACCCTTTCTATGAGTCAATGTTCTTGTCGACGTGACAATGTGTTGTCTGTGAGAGAATGGGCTATGTCTCTTTGACAAAGCGATGGTGGAAATATGGAGATTTATCGATGAGAAAATACAATGTTAGAAAGAGTTTCACCTATGTCTCTTTAAAAGAATGATAACTATCTTATCGGCGAGACATTGATGTATCGGCGAGAGTCTGGGAGAAGTCTCCTCGATGGAGCAATAAGGAGTATGGAAGTGTTGTCGATGAGACTATATGGAGTTGGTGATACTTTTTTCAATGTCTCTTTGGTAGGGTGATAAAGTGAAAAGAAAAGTGGGACCCGACAAGATGGTGATGATGACAGATTGTGACAGAGAAGAACAGGTGGCGAAGAGCAATTTCTCAACATGCTAATTCGCATCGTTGTTGTGAATTACTTGGTGATGACATGGAGGATAGATGGAATGTGGGCCCATTTACATGAAGGTGATTCATATCAAAGAAAGGTGAACTTTCATGGGACTTTATAAAATGTCTCTTTGACAAAGCACTACATGATGTTAAGGGAATATTGCAAGATCAATGACGGTGATTTGATCAACCACTTATCCAACGGTCAGGATTTAAAGGCATGAGAGAGAATGAGGATTTAAGGTTCATGGCATGAAAGGAGAATATCGACAACCAAAATTCAAAAGAAGAGATCTACGATGGTTTGGTCTGTGTGAATAGGGGTTATGACTACAAACTAGCACAAGAGATAGAATTATTTTGTCTAACTACCTCAGGGACCAAAATATGAAGATTTGATCTTGAAGATGATGGAAAAGATTACAAAAGTGATTGAGATAAAAATCAGATTGAAGCATCAAAAGAGAGCATTAAATGCATAATTATATTTTAGGGTTTAATAGAGAGAATGAAGGAAAATTCTCCTCACCATATTTAATGTTGGGTGGCTCGATGTAGGGAATGGTGATATTTGATATTAAACCTTATCATATTTCTTTATGATGAGCTAGATAGTGGTGTGTGCATGTGGCTCGAGGTATAGGTAGCTTGCTCGTGAAGTTTGCAAGATAAGGATACCCTACTAGAAGATTAGAGAAAATATGATCAGGTGTGAGCTTCTCCAGGCATTGAATACAGGTCGATGAGAAAAGATAATTTGGGAAAATTTCCATGGGAAGTAGTAGTTGTGAGTGATGTGTTGAATCTAGAAAAGTCACGATAAGTATGAAGAGTCTACCAGTGCACAAAGTGCTTAACATAGTGATGTATAGCTGAGAATGTAGTAGACAAGAGAGTACAGACCAGGGGTGTGTTGCTGAGAGTGCATCTTCAACAACAGTAGTGCAAGTTGCAGGGTGTGCAACAATTCATTATATGTAATGTGAATTTTTAGGTTGAGTAGAACTTAAATGTATGCACATATAAACTTGTAATCTTGTTGAGGTTGTAGCATCATTAAACTGAGTTGTAGCTTAGATTAGGTGATTGTAGTCTCCTTGAAGTTGTAGCTTCTAAACTAGGGAGTTGAAGCTTCCTTGGGTTGCATCCCTAAAATTTGTAACAAATATTTCATTTTTGATGCTAGATTTGAGCAATAGACTCAAGCAACTTTAGTTACCGTGGTTTTTCCCATCTTGGGTTTTCCATTTATATCTGGTGTTATGAGTTGTTCTTTCATGTGCATGTGATTGTTATATTGGTTTATATTTTCATCTACACATTTGAGTTGTAAGTTTGAATCTGCAAATGGGTTTTCAAGTCTAAAAGTTTTTATATCTACTAATTCACCCTCCTCTCAATAGATCATTGTGTTCTAACATTAATGAGACAGTTGGGAATTAATGAGCAAAGATTTTTGCGATATAAAATAAAAATATCTAAGATCGGATCTTGGGCTATTAGGTGCAAGCATCTGGTAGTTTCTACTTGTAGAATTTTGGTGGTGGTGTTCTCTTTTTCTAGCTATAAATAGGGGTTGGAAACATATGCAAAAAAGTTTCTCTTAGTTTTCCTTAGTTTCTAGAGATATTTTTCAGAAGTTGAAAGTTTATAGAACACTAATATTCTCTAGCATGTTATATTGTTTTAACTCAAACTATCATCGGATTGGCATCCAACTTTTGTTTTTAAGTTCATTTGATATTTAAGTTCAATATGTTTAGAAGAAATCTTTGAAACTATGCATGTTATGGCCTTTGTCAAGTTACTTTTTATGTTTTTGTTCATGATAAAAACATTTTGTTAAGCTTAATTTGATAGTTCGAGTAGTTGATTTTCATGTTGTAGGCTTCTATGATGTAATGATATCTTTCAGAAATTGGATTATGTCCATTGAACTTCTCCATTATCTTTAAGGGTTGTTGTTTTTCCATATTATGTTGTAAAAAGAGAAAGGGTTTCTACAATTTTTGGATACTTTTGTTAACTTTTGGAGATTTTTTATGCTTTATTGGACCTTAATGAGTGCTTCCTAGGAGGAGATTTGAAATACTGCAATGTGCTTTTACTTAGCCTTTGTTGCTCATTCTCTTCCCAACAATGAAGAGTTGTGGATTTTGTGTCTATTATATTTGTAAGAGAGGGAAACCAACCATGTCAAGGCTCTAGATCATGGAGAGCTAAGAGTAGAGGTCTGCCCCAACTTACCTCACTCTAAAGGGGTGTTTTAGATAGGGATCAAGAATGATGAGGACTACAAATTACTTCAATCACCCTTCCAACCTGAAATCCAAGTTTAGGCTACACGAGCTAGTTTTCAGAGTCAATATTGTACCTCAAACAACACTCTTTCAGAGGATGAAAGTGCAGTTCTGGGATGACAGCGCAACATGCTAACGTCTCTGAGGTGCGATGGTGTTCATACGACTAGAGGATACAAAGTACAATATAAACTACCAAAAAAAAATAATGGCCTAGCTAGTTATTCTCAAATGAACAAAACAAAACAATAAAGTATGAAAAGTACAAACGAAGATGATAGAGTAGATAGATAAAAACAAGAGTGACGAAGATGATCTCACCAAGGTGCCAGTTCACCAGCTAGCTCCAAATACACGTTCACCTACATGCAAGAAAGAGGGGAAAAGGTTGGGGCTCTATAGGGGTTTTCCTTAGTCAAACCCCTTGTTTTGGTGTTTCCACCTCCATGGACAACCAAATAGTAACAAGATAGAAATATGTGATAAAGAATTAAATAAAGTAGAGATTGTAATAAACACTATAGAATAGTAAAATGCTACTCAACCAAATCATAAAGGAGAGGAGTGAAAACTTACCACCTCCACCCAAAAGCTCACTAGCAAATGGAGGAGAATGTAGACTTGGCAAGGTCACCACAGCCTCAACTATGATGAAAGGAGGTCTCACAAGACTCCAAGCCCACACTGTTGTAGCTTGTCTCACACTTGGTATATGGAGTTGATGGAGTGTTGTTGCAATGGAGTGTTGAAGTGGTGCTTGAAAGTGAAGTGAATGCTAGAGAGTGAAATGAAGTGCTTAGTAGATTCCAAGAGATGGATTGAATGAAGGATGGATCCATTTGAAGGGAGAATGAGGTATAATAAGGAATTTTCGGGTCAATTGGTCGAAAATGGAAGTTACAATTCATCCCCAACTGGGAGTGTAATGCCTCTGCTAACTTTAGATGCAAGAATTCATCAGGGACAACAGCACGCTATGTGGACATTTGTGTGCCATGCGCGTGTCCCTGACAAATATTCTCTCACTGACATAGCAAATAAATTCCATGTGGAAGGAAGGCAGTTGGGTGATGTGGAATTTAACTTTTAGATTTTATTTTCGAAGGTGAGGTTGTGTAAAAGTGGAATTTGTGTAAGGGGTGCAAATTCACTCCTATACATTTTTCCCCCACTTTAGCGAGCATGAGTATTGATGAGTGCTTTGGTAAATTAGATCAAAAATTTACTAGGGTTAGAAATGTATACCTAAACCTTCAAGGAAGTAGACCGTGATCTGGTGAGCTCAAAAGCAAAGGGTAGGAAGAGAACTCCATAGGTATGTTTCCTAAGGAGTTTCGAACAAAAGACTCCATAGCCTCGTAGAACTATGAAGCTATACAAGGTACATTGAAGGCCCTTGGACCAACGATAGAAAAATTCTATAAGATGAAATCATCTTACAGGCCCACAAACCTGCAAGTAGGCAACCCCCAAGATCTCTCACATGAAGGAAGCCCTGTGAAGTATGCACCTTACAGGCCTACAGATCTACAAGAAGGTATCCCCCAAGATCTCTCACATGAAGGAAACCCAAATGAAATTTCCTTACATACCCATAGAGGTCTACAAGAAGGAATCCCCCAAGATCTCTTACATGGAGGAAACCCCAAAGGAGGAGACTCTGTATAGTCAAATTGGAAAGTGGCTACATAGGAACACCTACAAAGTGACATATTTACCCACAGATAAAGAATGTCCAAAAATAAAGTGACCACGTAGGTGATCAAGCAGATAGTCATGTACACTATCAACAAATTGGAAGGCTTTCAAAGGGGTCCCTTGGGAATCCAGCATGAAAAAATGGGGGGTCCACTCAAGGGACACGCTGTTTGACAGTGCAAAAAAGACATTTTTTCTCAAACCGATTCATCATCAAGGAATCCTTTCGAAAGATGTTCACTTCATTAAGGAATTCGAAAGGAAGAAAATTCCTACTCATGAGGGGAAGGTCAAAGCTACTTCCACCCCAAAGGAAAGTTCTCAAGTTCTTTCTTTGCTAACCCATGATGAAGGACACATGTTTTGTTAGGGGTCCTAGTTGTGAATGCGGTTTTGGAAAAGAAATGTTCATGAGGATTTTTCAGGAAAAGATTCATTAGCAACAAATGTGTTTTCTAAAAATCATAGCATCATATAAATGGAATTGTCACACATGAGAGGAATAACTCAAGCAAATAAGAGAAAAAAGAAAGGAAAAGAGCAAAAAAGAAATAAACATAAATAGAGAGCACAACAGTGATATGATATTTTGGGATCAAAACTACTCATAAATATATGTATAAGTATAATAATAGTATATAAATGAATTGTCATCAAACCCCTACTATATCAAACCATGTGAAGAATGCACGAGAAGAAAAAGTAAAAATAAAAAAATGGGTCAACATGGAAGGGGAGCCTAAATGCCCCCAACACTTTGCATTGTCCCCAATTTTCCGAAAATCAAACACAAACATGGAAGAATGATGATACAGATAGAAGAAGGTTCACAACACAAAATCACTCCTATATCCAAGCACCAACAAGGGTGACAAGGGTAATCTAAGAACACATAGCACAAGTACGAGGGAACACATCACAACACACACACACACACACACACTTCTAATATAAAGATAAAGAAGAGGCCTCCCCCTAACACTCATCGACCAAGAGGTCATCCATTTCCCAATCTAGATCATTATAAGGTGAAGGAGAATGAGCCTGTAGTGGTGGAATATTAAGGGGATGAGCTTTTGACCCTCCCGCAACAAGTGCTAAGGAAGAAGGCCCCGCAAGGTCTTCTCCACTAGGCTCTTGTGGAGCTATGGTCAGCAATTTTGCGAAGATCGCTGACAATGATAGAACTTCATACAGAGAGTTAAACATGCACTTTATTGGAATGCCATGTTGTACCTCAATGGATGGAGAGGATTGCACCCAAGATTCACCACTTGGCTCACTAAGTAACTCAGGAGCTGTGACGAACTCAGGGGAAGTTGAGAATTGTTTTGTTACTAAGACAAAACAAGCTAGCGTAGGACCACTCTTTAGAGAAGGTGGGTTCCTCTTACACCCTCCATTGTTGGAAGGGCCATCCTCCACCCTTTGTTTCATCAGGGGATGTGAACTCCCCACAGATGAGGTAATAGGTGCAGAGGAAGAGGAGGAGAAGGAGAAAATCATAGTAGATACCACTGGCATTTGATACGTCCCATGCTCTTTTAGGAATTGGAGGATAAAATTCAAGATCCATTCACCAATGATCATGTTGACAATATCTCTACATCACCTAATGAGTTAGAAGACATATCTCAAGAATTTATTCCAAATAATGATCAACATCTTTCACCAAAGTCTAGAAATGGTTCTTTCCAAGACATATTGACATCCTTTGACTTCATGGTTGCAGATATTGAAGGAATCCTCAACTCAACACTTGATCCAAATCCACTCAAATATCAAGAGGATATTGAGCCACTTCCCATGCTTAATGAAGATATCTAAGAACCCTTTGTAATCAATCCATCCTTTAAAATTGACCCATGTCAAGAACTTGATCCAAAGCACATCGAAAGTAATTCCAAAATTAATCAAGATCAAGAATTTGTATCTCCAAGATATTTCCATGATTTAATGGGTATTATCCAATTCATACAAGATGCCGCAAATAATGATCATATCCATATATCACATACTCCTCCATCTACCCATGAGATGCTTACTCCTAATGGACATGTAGATGATCTTCATCCAAAACAAGAGTCTAATACTCTTGATATCATTACCAAGGAACAAGAGTCTCCTACTCTTAATATCTTTACACATGATCAAGGTATAGAAAAATCCATAGACATATCAAAAATTGATCATGAAGAAGACCTCTACATGGATGGTGAATCAGAAACATCCTTTGAAGAGAAAGAAAAAATAGATAATGAGGAAGACTCCTATATGGATTGTAAAGCATCAATACCTTTTGAAGAAGCATCAAAATCAGACACATCCTCCATACGGATTGAAGAAAGTGAGTATGAGGATGTCAAGCATTATCAAGAATCAACAAAGCTAAACAATTTTAAACAACAAGGAAATGGTTTGTAAGCAACAAAATCAAAGCATACCAGTAATAACCCCATAATACTGGGGCAACTTTATCTAGTGCAAACACCAACATGGGGAGCACAAAGAGTCCTTATGATGAAATAGCTACTGACAATCCAACCATTCATATCATGAATCGTTATCCATGCATCCTTCCACCCACTAATTGGGACCAACCATAAGAAAGAGGTCTATATCCAAGAAAAGAGAAAATTATTAAAGAAAAAGAATCGACAAAGAAAAATGGACAAGAAAAATTCAAATGGATACCATAGAAAAATAAAGAAAATCATCCCTATCACACTTCATTAGTCAAAGAAACTATCGGAAAAGGAAAAAAGGGAAACATATCCATCAAAACTATCCATTGATACAAAAGAAAGCTTCAATAGCGACCTACACGGTATATCAAGAAGTTGGTCCCAATTGATCTCCATATCCACCCATCATTGCTCATCATCCCAAGTTTGGAGAATCAAAGATTCCAAATTGTCGACCAATCTATCTGCATCTCATATCCCTCAACGCATTCCACTATCCACTTCGACATCCATGGTATCCAACTCTCGTATTAACTATTTATTGGCAACAACTCTTTATCATAAGGACCCTAAGGGCACTCTATTTCTGATGTGTGCATCTAGGTAAGGTTAACTCTAGTATCGATAAGGAAGATGAAAAGATCTAGGGGTTACATTCAAGTGCCCGTATCTTAGCAAAACAACTCCTCCAAGCAGGATATCATTGGCACATCATGATGAAAACAACATCTATATTAGCACTAGCATCATCTACATCAACACCACCAAGTGGTTCAACATGAGCATAAATTTTTAACATAATAATAAAAAATTAAGAAAATAGTCAAGAGAAAAATCGTCCTCTAGTGAAAACCACTTTGGTGGCACTTTAGACAAGTATGATGATGAAAACCTGGTAAACATGTGTCATGAGTAGAATCGAGCATCTATGTGCACCATTTTGATGTGGAAGAATCTCATCCCATCCATAAAAAAACTTGCATTCCATCCATTTTATCCATAATAAATCCATGATTCATTATCTAATCCATTTTCATCGCATCTAACTTATCTTGATCTTGCAAAAGGTTTGGTATGTACTTCACACTTGCTTATGGTAAACATCTTGACATGGGTCACTATCATTGGTCCTATCCTAACCAACATTATCTGAGCCATGAGGCATTTTCCAAAGAGGCATACTCTATCTAAACATGTCATCCTATCACAAGATAATCCTCGACATTATTCGCATACCCATTCATCAATCCATTCATTTATATATGCATCCACCCATATCATTCCATACATTGCTAGACACTGGGGATAGATACTTACATCTTGCTTCAAGAATAAATCTTCCTATAACTTATGTGGTGATCTAAAAATTTGTGAAACACAAAATCAAATTGGTCAAATCAATTGTAAGAAAAAATATAAATCACTAGCCCATGGCACATTTTGACAAGAAGATGTTCCTTATCAATGTTTATCTTTTATCCAACATCAAACCAAACAATCAATATTAGTTGTATCTACCTTGCAGTTCAATATCACATCAAATCATTCCAATCTATTTTGTTCCAAGCCTAGCTTCAAAATCTTGATCTATCTTATCCAATCAATTCATTATCATCTTGAGATATATCATTTCCCAATCTTTGTGTTGTTCAACACTATCCTTGCATTGTTGAGCATCCTCAACAATGTTATCACCATTTGGTTATCTATCAATCAAATCAATCAATCCTATCTTGGTTTTCAACAAAATCCCAAAACAGATAACTAAAATTTCCACATATCCATACACTTATCAACATCATGAAAAAAATCCAAAAACACTTGCAAAATCATCAAAAATTAAAAAACACTTGCAAAATACAGAAAATCCAAAAACATCAAAATTTTGTACATCCAAAATCCAAAAACTTTCAAAAAGTTGTAAAGTCAAAATCCAAAACATCCAAATCACATCAAAATAAAAAACAGGTCAAAAGCCAGAATATAAAAGAATAAAAAATAGTACCTTATCGAACTACATTGTCTCTGAACTTGAACATAGGCAAGGCCATCACTAATGTTCCCCCAAGACACTTTAGATTAGGATTCCATCATAATAAACTGAAAAATCCATCAAGTGTTCATATCTCATCAATAAATAGGTCAAATTCAATCGAACTACATGGTCTTTGCATGCATAACGTGGGCAAGGCTCATCTTTGATAAGCCCCTGAGGCCCCTAGAATAGTCTTTTAGGTTAGGTTCTTGGTAAAAACTCACAAAACCCCAAAACATTTGAAAAATCAGAAAAAACACAAAAAATTTGAAAATTGAAAAACCCAAAACAACCTCACATAACTTGAAAACCTAAACATTTGCATAAACATTCAAAAAAAACAAAAATAGCCTCAAAAAATTTTCAAAACACCAAAAAAATTGAAATATTCCAAAAAAAAAATCCAAAACCACCCATCATGTCTCGCTTTCACTCGCAATAAACTTCGATCCATAATAAATCAATCTTCATACTCACCCTTTGATAACACAAACGAGAAACAAGTACAACAATCAATAAAAGTAGAAACCTTAATCACAAAAATCAAACTCTTGATCATTATAAAACATGTCAATTGAACCTTATATCAACGGCCTTTCAAACAACCTATCAACTCACCAACATCTAATAACACGTCCTAAAATGCATCCTTCCTACAATGGGCATTATCATTAGAAATCATTTTGGATATTTATCCTCAAAACACATTACACCTTTTTGGCAAGAGATATAGATAACATTGATTGTTTATTCATTTTGATCTTGTCTTATGATTTATCTTATTGACCCATTCTAAGAACCTCTCGATAATGTCTAAATGATTTAGAGAGAAAGGAATGGGGCATTGATCATTGTCTTTTGTTTGCTGTGCTTGTGGGGTATTCTTGTAAAATAATCTTGGTGCATATTTGCTTAGTTGTGTGTAGGGAGGTCATTTCGAATAGATTGTTGACTATTGTGTATGCTTTGGTTTAAAATATTCTTAACTTCTAAACTAGATTCCAATGAGGTTTTCGTATGTCAAGGTGTGAACAAGGATTATCCTATCTATTTGTAGAGTCAAAGTCCATTGCACTAGATACAACACCATCCTGGTTATCAATACCCTGATGCATCGTGTCTATGTGTTAGATCAAAAGAAAGGAATGACAGAGAGTCCTAATCCCAGATATGAGCAAGTAATCTTTCTCATCACCATATCTAATAAAGTCTTGATGAATCATGTACTTGTTGGACTTTTGAATCAATCATGAAATTAATGGTTAATCCATTCTTCTTATTCTTCTATCTTTACTAACAATTCTATCCAAGTGTCAAATATGTGTGATATATCAAAATATACATGAGGCTACCCATGGCCAATGATTGTCTATACATCATCAAATTTTTCCACATCAAAGATTTGACCTTACTAGTCCTCTTTGAGTTGAACTAATCTTGAATCTTTGTTCAAAAATCAACCCAAAATTCAAAATTTTCATTTGATCTCTCGAGGTGGTAGGGTACCAGCTAATTTCCTTTTGTTGAGGCAACAATGGGGCATCCAAAAAAATCAAGAATTTTTAAATTTTTGATATGAGAAGTAGTTTTAATTTGAAAAGTGTTAGTCTTTAAACCAACTTAAGAAGTACCTCACTTCAAAGAGGGGTAAAATGTGACACTTAAAAATGTCCTGAATAATACTACACACTTGAATTTGATCACTAACATCATTTTGTCCTAAATTTCATCCTCTTTTCGCCTATTTGATTAAATTAACCCAATTATTTACTTAATTGCATCATCTTCATCTATTGATCTAATTAATCTAATTCGGTTAATTCATATCCTCTCACACTAACATTCCATCCTATTTAAATTAAATAAATCAAATTATTTAATTTAAACCCTAAGTCTTCTTATTTAATTAAAAAGCCCTAAACTATTTAATTAAATATCATACTGCAACATCCCTTTTCATTAAATAAATCAATAATTTAATGAATATCCTCACTTTCCTCACCTTGCACATTAAAATTTAGTTTTAATTACTAAATTTGTTAATCTCCCCTCACATCTACTTGCATAGGGAATATTCCAAATTGAATATTCTCCTGGCTAGCTCAAAAAGGGAATGATTGTTTTCAAACAAACTTTGTAACAAACTTTCAAAGTTGTTGCAAAGTGTGTTTGTTTGAATCATTATCAAACCTTGATGCTTTATTTGATCCATGTGATCTTTAATTCTCATCCATTGATGAGAATCCTTGATCCATGTTTCCTCCTTCATTCATTATTGACCATTGATAGATCAAATTGATTTGAGCTCTTGATTTTTTATTTTCTCTCCTATAAATACATCACTATTTGGAGAGAAATAGATCCACCTTTTCAGAGTAAAGTTATGCTATTGAAATTCATACTCACTTGCATCCATATCTAGCATTTGTTAGCATTTTAGATTAATCTTCATCCATATTAGCTTAAGCATCCATTAATGGCTTCCATTTTAGGTTAGTTTGCATCCATTTTAACATAAGTTTGTATCCATGGCTTGCATCTTTGAATTTTTTTTCTATTTAGCATAACTTGCATCCATCATCAAGCATTTTAGCATTTAGCACTCATATTCATCATATTAAACTAGTTTTGCATCCATATTTCATTCATATGTCATCAATTTCATCAATTTTCATCCATAAAATTGATTGGAATGGTTCATATTATCCAAGGGATTGGGAAATGGTTTCCATTCCACATATATGCAATACCACTCCCCCAATGGAATAAATTTGAGGTCTTATAATAGGTTTCTTTCAAGCTTTCATGTTTATTTCATGTTTAGTTTAATGGTTTCCTAGTTTTTTATGCTTTCGAACACCATCTCATTGGGATAATGGCTTAGTGGATTAAATATGCCTTAAATCTGTATGGATCTAGTGTATTTAACCTATACTGTGACTATGGTCACAATAGTTATACTGAGAGGGGGGGAATCTATTGGACTCAAAGAACACTGAGAGGGGGGTGAATCAGTGTTCAACAAATTAGACTTTCAATTTAGATCGTAAACCATTTTCAGCACATAAACATAAATAAAGATGCAAGCACATGAAAAAGATGATCAAAACACCATAACACCAATATTTTTACGTGGAAACCCTGTTAGGGGAAAAACCACGGTGGAGATTAATCCACAATTTATACTCTGTTAAAAGTATGAATAAAAGGGAATGCACTTGCATTTAGGCACACTGCCTAGAGCTCATTGCTCGAAATAAGGAAGGCTCATTTCCTTACAAAATGTTTGTGATTACAAAAAATATGAATTGAGAAGATAGCATCTAAAAATGCTTGGATTCAATTCTGGTGAAGCACATAAAATAGATTTTGAACCTTCTGTCTGATCCTACAACTCGATCTACTCTGATTTGCCTTAATTCACAATAATCTTCTTCTACTCAAGAAAAAATTACTCAATTGATCTTCTGATGTTTGCTCATACATCTGTTCTTCTCTTTTCACACATTTACACCACCTTCTCACCACTTCGTCCTCTTCAAAAATGAATTACCAATCTCATATATATATTCGCTAGCAAAGATTTTAATCACTTAAGTCGACTTCAACAAAACATGAAATATTCTCCAACAGTCGACTCAAATCACAAGTTATATTTAATGTGCACCCACAAAGGTTAGCTAAGACATAGTTGGGACCCAAAACAATATTCTCAAACTTAGAAACAATTAAACAACTACTCCTTATACATCCGTGACACGCTACATTCATTGAGTCAGCCACAATGAGTAAATGAACATAAAATCATTCTACCGAATCTCCTAACTCGTACATCGATTGCTGCAACACCACAAAACTTACCAATAAGGTAACATACATGCTTAAAAAACTTTCCCAGGGATCTACAACACAAAATGATGATCTGGTGAAGCATACAGATTGACTAACTGACTGAATACCCTGTTCTTCATGCTTTCTGCCGGTAACACACTGTTCTCTACATTTCCTGCCAGTATAAGTAGATCCTAATCTGCGGACCAAGAGAATAACTTCAGTTGCCATCAATGACAACACTAGAAGCCATAAAAAATCTCCCCAAGCCATATGCCAACAATCTCCCCCTTTGGCATTGATGGCAACACTTAGTGAAAAATGACTAAGTTTCGGAACCAAAACTCAAAATTTCAAAACACAACAAAATGCTGCTCCCCCTTAGAATGTCAAGACATTTTTTACTCTCCTCCCCCTTTTAAATCAATGAAAAAACTTTACTGCTTACTCTCCTTTTGCTAAAATTTACATTGCACTCTCTCACCCTTCATTGATGCAAAAATTGATCAAAATTTGAGAAATTACAACTGCTACACAAATCAGAAAATTATTTTATACTTATCCTTTATCTCTGGAAGAAATTTCTTCCAAGCATCTACTAAAATCCCAATAATTATTAACAAACTATTGTTTTCTGATGTTTGGTTGATGATTTGGATAAGGGATTTTGGAATTGTAATCTCTTCTTCCAACTTCTCTCATTTCTTCAGAATCTCAATTTGCTGCTCCATTCTGCATTCGGTTAGATCCTTCACTTTCCAGAAAGTGTCCATAAGAGTTTTTTTGGAAAAGTGAACCTTTGCATGCTCAAATTACAACTCATGAATCTTTTTCTTGACTGCTCCATCCTGGTCCTGAAACATATTGTAATCTTGACCAATTCTGATCAACTCACTCTCAATTTACTCCAGCTTGTCCTTGTATTTACCAACCACATGAGGCCACCAAAGACAATAATTGTAGACCTTATTTTTTGAGTCAGTGCATTGCCTTAACACATTTATTTTCTTTTTCAGTTTGGTGAGAGATAGCCTAAATTTCTCCTCTAGATGTAGAATTACTTCTTCCTCTTTCCTGTCTTGAGGCACAGAGGCCATAGTCTTCCTAATAAATTCAATCAATTCTTTTGGAAGTACATTCTACAAACTTTCCAATTCAATGTTGTTGTGCACAAAGTATTTTCCTAGAGTGTTCTCAATGAAGTTCTATTCATATGATGGTCCATTTAACCATATGTCAACAATATTTTGCATTCCATCTTCCTCCTGAACAATCAGCAGTATCTTTGTTTTGAATAAAGCACCTTCTTTATTGCTTTCTTCTGCTATCATCACATCCGGTTCAATTGATTTTGGTTCATCTCTTGTAGTGTAATCATCAAAATCTTCATCAGGTATATCCACAATTACTTGCTCTTTGCCTTTTTCTTCAGTTCTTGGAGATTTCTATGCTAGAGGAATGCCATATGCAAAATATAGAGCCCTTTTTTGCTTCTTCTCCACCTTGTCGGAAGAGGACCCAACTTCAACTGCTCTTACCGGAAAAGAGATGCCAACTATTCCAAACTTTCCCAACAACTTTAAAGAAATTTTCATGAGCTTGCTCACAATTTTCCAGAGTATTGAAATGTTTAAAATTTTTCTTACAAATAGGTTCATTTTACTTCCATACCACATTATCATTATGAGGCAAGAAATTTAGAAAATACATCATAATGCATATAACTAGGGTACCAAACCTGAATGGGTAATTTGCATCCTTCATCAATTGCACATTTTCCATCAATTGATCCTTCAACAATCCACACAGATCAAAGTCTTCATCTTCCATTATCATTTTGTACAAAATGTAAACTGCGTCTGCCAAGGTTGATCCTTCCCTGTTTCTGAAGAAAAATTTATATGAAATTCCTTGTGCAATGTACCTCATTATTGTATCTTTGATTGTTGAAATTAATAGAGCTCTTTGATCTCCTTTTACTCCAGTTAGGGTTTTGACCACTTGATTCAAAATTGACTTCTTTTTCAGAACATCTCCAATATTGCATTATCCCGTTAGATTTTTGATCATCTCTTTTGAAATTTGATAGGGTTTATCCAGAGTAAGGATATCATCATCCAATCTGTTCAAGATAAACCTGACCACTTCCGCATTGACGAAATAAGGAAACTCATTCCAGATGCCCAAATTCATATGTTTGGCACCTTCAAGCCACTTCAATTCACCAGCTGGCAAACAAATTTCTTAGATCCCTAATCTTCCTACTACTATATTCATCCAAATTCATTGTTCCTTTGATTTTCTTCATTTTACTTCAGTATCGAACAAGGTTTTCTATCGAGCACAAAATTTTGAAATTCTACAAGCAACTGAAATACTTGAAGAATTTGCCGCAAAATTTGCTTTACTCCTTTGAGATTTTTCTACAGAAGCTCTCCTTCTATTCTTCTTCAATACAAGGTGACAAATGAGGGTTCCAAATACCCTTTTATGTCTTCACACACCTAACCTTTTTAGCTGTATTGAATACTTTTCCCTAGGAGTTCCGGTAACTCTGTTTTCTCAGACAGTAAAAGAAAAATTTGTCTACGGACCTTCTACTTCTCATGTTCCTGTATAAGTGATCATTGATGCATTTTCAAACTTTTATCACAACTATTGACAATTTTCTGCATTTTGGTGCCAGCTACCGACAGGGGGCCAAAGGATTTTCCTTGAAAAACCCCCCCAGGCCAATGGCCTGAGATCAATTTTTGGAGGAATTACTGGAGGCTGCTTTTGGTACAGGCTTATTTCATTCATCAGATCCACTCTTCTTTAACCACGTTTTCTTCATCTGATCTCTTATCTCTTCCACTGTCACTTTTCCTTTTCCTTTGTCATATTTTTGCAAAATTCTTCCTCTATATACCAGACCTCTTCTATCCATATTTTTGTTCCTATAGAATCTTACAATGTGACCAAATCTGTTGCAACTATAACACACTAGATTTCTCTATCTAGACCACTCATTCCACTGATTTCCTCCTTATCTACATTGATTAGCAACATGCCCAAATCTTCCACAAGTATAGCATTTAACATTTCTTAAACTGACAGACATACTTCTGCATTCAATAGACTTGTGACCAAGATTTTTGCAATTAAAACACTAACCGAGAACTAATGGACTGCTTGAATTTATTTTACTTCTACACTGAGAAGCCATATGACAAAATTTATTACAAGAAAAGAAGTAACCATTAAACTTCTGAGCATTGGGTTGTCTTACTAGATACCTTATACCTTTGTTCATCTGATTTCTTTGTCTAGAATCCTTATGTTTAGATCTGGAGATTTCTTCCTTCTCATATCCAAGTCCTCGCTTATCATTTGCATCCTTCCATCCTTTAGTGAACTCATCAATATTAGCAGAACTGATCCTAAACTTCTCCTTGTACTCATTTGTAGTAGAGAGTTCATCACTGAGAATAACTATCTGTCTTTCAAGTTCTTGTTCATTGTTTCTGGATTGTTGTAATTCAATCTCTAGCTGAATGAATTAATTATTTACTCTACTGCATTCTTTAGATTTTTCTTTTAAGGATTGGGCCAAATTCTCCTCATTCTTCTTCCTTTCTTCAATTTCCTTAGTTAGCTTTATTGCCACAGATTCCATCTCAAGCTTCAGAGTAGCATTGTTTCTAGCAAGTTTTTCACATTCTTTAGTTATCTCTTTTAGGGTTTGATTTAGGTGAACATCTTCCAAGTTTTATTTTCTTTTGGCTTCAGTTGATCACAAAGTTCCTTCCTCTTTTCTCTTGACTCATTGATTTTATCCTTCAATGATTGAATGAATTTCTCAGCATCCACAAGATTTGCTTTTAATTCCATGACTTCTGCTTTAGACTGATCAAGATCATCAAGTGCCACCATAAGCTCCTATTGAAGACCACCAGAGTCCATTGTATTCCAAGATCCACCTCAAGCTGTTAAACTTCTACAGAGGAACTGTGCTTTGATACCAATTGTTGGACTCAATGAACACTGAGAGGGGGGGTGAATCAATGTTCAACAAATTAGACTTTCAATTCATATCTTAAACCATTTTTAGCACATAAACATAAATAAAGATGCAAGCACATGAACAAGATGATCAAAACACCATAACACCAATATTTTTACATGGAAACCCTATTAGGGGAAAAACCACGATGGAGATTAATCCATAATTTATACTCTGTTTAAAGTACGAATAAAAGGGAATGCACTTGCATTTAAGCACATTTCCTAGAGCTCACTGCTCGAAATAAGGAAGGCTCACTACCTTACAAAATTTTTGTGATTACAAAAAAAATTGAACTAAGAAGATAGCATCTAAAAATTCCTGGATTCAGTTCCGGTGAAGCACATAAAATAGATTCTAAACCTTTTGTCTGATCTTGCAACTCGTTCTGCTCTGCTTTGCCTTAATTCACAATAATCTTCTTTTGCTCAAGCAAAATTTACTCAATTGATCTTCTGATGTTCGCTCATACATCTATTTTGCTCTTTTCACACATTCACACCTTCTCACCACTTCGTCCTCTTCAAAAATGAATTATTGATCTCATATATATATATATATCAGCTAGAAAAGATTTAAATCACTTAAGTCGGCTTCAACAAAACATGAAATATTCTCCAACAGTTGACTCAAATCACAAGTTATATTTAATGCGCACCCACAAAGGTTGGCTAAGACATAGTTGGGATCCAAAACAATATTCTCAAAATTAGAAACAATTAAACAACTACTCCTTATACATCCGTGACATGCTACATTCATTGAGTTGACCACAATAAGCAAATAAACTGAAAAACATTTTACTAAATCTCCTAGCTTGTACACTGATTGCTGCAACACCACAAAACTTACCAATAAGGTAACATAAATTCTTAAAAAACTTTCCTGGGAATCCACAACACAAAATGATCCGGTGAAGCATACAGATCGACTAACTGATCGGATACCCTGTTCTTCATGCTTTTTGCTAGTAACACATTGTTTTCTACATTTCCTGCCGGTATAAGTAGATCTTGATTTGCAAACCAAGATAATGACTTCAATTGCCATCAATGACAACACTAGAATCCATAAACAATCTCCCCAAGCCATATGCCAACAGAATCCGTATAACAACAATCTTTTACTTTTCAAAACTTAATCAACCACAATAGTTATACTTCAAAACATAATCATCCATAGCAATAACACACATACAATATCTAGCAATTAAGAACACAAGATGAACACACAATTTATGTGGAAACCGTTGTGGGAGAAAATCATAAAAAAATATTTCTTATATATAGATCTTGCACACACCAACTTAGTTCTCTTACAAATCTTCTTTTGTAGGCACCAACCCACTAGAAGACACCAATCCCCAAAACTGAGTACCAACTTAGCAAGAGACACAAATCTCTTCTAATGAAAGGAAACAACCTACCAATCTCCTTGGTTAGTCCGAAACCAACTCAACAAGAGGCACTAGTCTCTTCTAATGAGAGGCACCAACCTCCAGATCTCCTTGGTTAGAAGAGACCAACCTCCAAATGAACAATATGATAATTGTTTGAAACTTCTTTGATTTTATCTAATTAACCTTCATAAATCTTCTCACTACATAAAAAATCAGCCTTTAGAATCTCCTAAAAATCCTTCATACATTCTGCCATAAAGCTCTAATAAATATGCTCATATATCTTCAAAATTTTGCACTTATATTCCTTTTAAATCTGCTCCTTATATGAATGTTATTCAATGAATTACTTACTTTTAGACAAACTCCACAATCTCTTTAAATAACTTCACCAAGTGGGGTGATTCATGAAACAACATATCACTTCATAATGGATGCAACCTCTTATTTTATATGCACCCCTTCACCTCTACTTTGGCTGCACCAATAGGGGTCAACCCCTATATATATATATATTCTTATTTTCAAATTTAAATCCCCAAAAATGGGTTCTCCAATAGGGGGGTTGGACACATCATTTACCATTTAAATTTGAGTCTTCAAACATTGGCACCAAAGGATAAATTGGCCCAAATACATATCCAAGTTTAAATATTTAATTCAAGCTTTAAATCCTATTAGGTCAGCCAACATAGTAATCCTTCAAATCACCCATTTAAAATTCAAATGTGATTCCCCATTTGACCTTAAATCTTTGCTCAAAATGTTTAAGAATTAGCTTCAAATTGCCTTATAAAACTGATCCATATCACCTTAAATATGCCACTCCAATATGATCAATAACAAACTATCCATGCCACTTTGACATCAATGAAAATATTTCCAACATCTTAACCAAGCAATATAGATAATTTCTTATGAGAGGCCCTCATTCATTGCATTTTGGCATTGCATGGTCAACAAACTTACATTGTTATACTAAATTTGACTATCATATTCATCCTTGT
>VDFB02116247.1:0-23158 GCA_007258455.2 Sequoia sempervirens | reverse complement strand
GGACAGGTGGATGGATGGATGGGGAATTGTAATAGGAATATTGTGATCGAAGATGAGGATAAGAGGATGTGGATGTTGAATAAGAGGATGATGTAGATGGGGAAGGGGAAGGTACTGGATACCCCTTGTCAAAGGTAGCATAAGGAACATGATTAGGCTTAATTGGATTTTGGAAAGTGGGTGGAGAAAGCTTACTAGAGATGATAGTGTCAAGGGGATCTATGTCGTATACCTCTTGATCGACAAGACTTTCATTATCGTCATCAACGTAATTAGGGTTTCCCTTGACTACTATTGATGGAGGGTAAGGATTCATGATGATGAAAGCATAAATAGAATGGATCAAAGATTTTGGATGGAGATGGATGAAAGCTCAAATTGGGATTTAAGTCCAGCCATATTAGGATTGGATTAAAGCTCAGAATAGGATGATTGGATGATGTGATGGGATTGATTTTGATTATCGGACTTAATTACGACACAAAATCTACTTCGAGATAGAACCAAATTGATAGGGTCGAAGGTGATTAGATAGGGATGTGATTGGATTGGATTGGATAAGATTGATTGATGATTGATTAATTTAAAGCACAAATGGATGATTACGACACCGAATCCACCTTGAGATTGAAAATGAATTGATAGGGCCGATGGTGATGATTAACTTAGGACGGATGGCAATCCTAAGGAGATGTTGAGGATGACGATCAGATTTAGACACCTAGGTCAATTTGGATAATATCTTCTAAAATGATGTTAAAGGGATTTGGATGGGGAAAAAAATTGATTGGATTGGGTAGATGAATGGTTGGATTAGGTAGATGATTGGATGAATTCGATAGGATTGGTGTGATTGGATTAATTAGATGATTAGATGAATTTGATTAGAGGAATGGATTGGATTAATTAGATGATTAGATGAATTTGATTAGAGGAATGGATTGGTTTGATTAGATAGAAAGAAACAAAAGGTATCACTAGATAGAGCTTGAAAAATTAAACAATTTTTGTTTTTGGATGAAGTCGATCCGATGCATGATTTGTAAATGACAGCCCCAGGAAGTTAGGGGTGTGTCCACCCTGTGATGCAAGGCGTGGCCGCCCTGAGATGGTCAAATTATTGATAGGAGGAAATAGAAGGTACCACTAGATAGAGCTTAAAAAATTGAGCAATTTTTATTTTTGAATGAAGTTGATTCGACATACGGTTTGTAAATGACAGCCCCGGGAAGTTAGGGGCGTGTCCACCCTGCGATGCGGGGCGTGGCCGCCTTGGGATGGTCAAATTCTTGATAGGTAGAAATGGAAGACACCACTAGATATAGCTTGAAAAACTAAGCAACTTTAGTTTTTGGAGGAAGTCGATTCGATGCACGGTTCATAAATGATGGCCCTGGGAAGTTAAAGGGGCATAGTCAGCATTCTGCAGCAAATCAAGGGCGTAGTTAGTTTTCTGCAGCAAAATCAGGGGCGTAGACAGCAAAATCAGGGCGTTGACAACTTTCTGCAGTAAATCAGGGGCGTTGACAATTTTTTGCAGCAAAATCAGAGGCGCTGTCGCCTTTCTGCGGTAAAACAGAGGGCACTGCCACCTTTCTGTAGTAAAATCAGGGGCGTTGCCGCCTTTTTGCAGTAAATTAGGGGCACTGCCGCCTTTCTGCGGTAAAGCAGAGGGCGCTGCCGCTTTTCTACAGTAAGACAAAGTTTGGTTTTGATGGCAATGGCTATGGCAATGACGTAAAATGATAACGTAAGGCCACAGTATCAAAAATTTGACATATTTTTCACAAGAAAACACTTCAAGCAAGCACAGTCTTATGATTAATATTAAGAGTATGGCAAGACAAGGTCATAATCTAGGATGCACAAGGCTTTTAGGGAGTCCTCGATATACTCTCGGTACATGAGGCACAACCGTGAACACCGGTCCATCACAAGCGTGAGTCGGGAACCCCAGCGAAATACTGAAAGGCTCAAACCAACTCTTCACGTCTATCTAGGTATCACCCTAGCTTCGATGCTCTGCCAATTACGACGTGACTGGATTGGGGTAAAACTTTCATTCTCCCCCCTTTATATACCCCGTCGGTACGCGTGGTTGGAATCGTCCCTTGGGGTGATGAAATCTTCAAGCAGGTCCCACTAAAAAGAAGACACTAACCGTTTCCAACTACTCCCCAGGCTCACACGAAGTGCAAGGGGAAAGCGAAAACAAATTAATGCCCCTTTGGGTAACACAAGAATAAACAATCACAGCAAGCAATGAAGTTTATTCCCCCTAATTAGACTATGTTCCAAAACAACAAAGATAGTTTTTTGAAAATCTGATCCAATAGATGACCCTGCAAACAAATGTTAGCTGTCTTCTTCTTCGTCTTTAGTCAATTATGCCATAATACACTGCAAAAAATTAGCAAAAAATACTAATATCCTTGCCAAAACAATGTTAGAGGGTTATTACTTGAAAATAGCAAAAAATGAGAGCAAAAACGAAGCTAAAATAACTGTTTTACCTTCCAAACTGTGTTGTTTTGGGGCGCTGCCGCCTTTTTGCAGTAAGACAGAGGGTGCTGCCACCTTTCTACAGCAAAATGGGGGTGATGCCACCTTTTTGCGGTAAGACAGAGGGCACTGCCGCCTTTCTACGGTAAGGCATAAGGCGCTGCTACCTTTTTTTAACAAACTTTGTCAAATTTTTAAGAAAAAAAGAAAGTTGTGCCCCTCCCACTGCAAGAAAAGTGTTAGAAAAATCTTCAAAATATATCCTTAATTGCAGCAAATGTGTTAGAAGAAAATAAAACTTTCAGATGTGGGGCGCTGCCGCTTTTCTGTAGTGGCCAAGAGGGCACTGCCGCCTTTTTGCGGTAAGGCAGAGGGCGATGCCGCCTTTCTGTAGCAAAATGGGGGAGCTGCCGCCTTTCTGCAATAAAGCAGAGGGCGCTGCCGCCTTTCTACGACCTTTTCTTGCAAAATTCTTAGCAAAAAGGGGGGTTAAATGCAAAAACCCGTTTGTGGGTCCCACCGGGCGTGCCAGAAATGTGATCCTAAGAATTTTATCCTACTCTAATACACAAAATAACTCAAAAATGTGAATGATAAAATACCAAGGACACCTCAAGATTAGCCAAAGGAGTGATATAACAAGAAGGAAAATGGATAAAACAAAATGGAAACGATTTCACCTTCCTTGCTGTTAATGTCTCCTTGATTGGCTCTTGCTTGGAATGATTTTGTGTGCTCCTTAAATGATTTCTTGAATGACTAAATGCAAGATTGAATGTGCAAAGTGATTAGAATGGATGGCTAAATAATGGCAAATGATTGAGAATGCAAATTGGCAGCATATAGTTATCAAATAGCTAAGTGTTGAAAATGCCCTTGAGGAGGGGGTATTTATAAGAGAATTTGAATTCTCTAGAGAATTCAACGGTCAAGATGCATCCAACAAGGTCAAGATGAAGGGCTATGGTGGGTTGAGAACCCACAAGCCCTCATATCTTGACATGTGGATGTGAAGTGACCAAGAGAAGATGAGGTGTAAGTGAGGTGTCAAAAAGGTACATGAGGTGGAGGAAGGACAAACACCTTGGGGAGTGAGGAGATTTTCTCAAAAAGGGATTCCTTGTCCCCAAGTGGGAGTGAAAGGGACATTTGAGAAATTTTGGAATTCCTCAAAAATCTACATGGAAAAATGAAAGGTGGTTGGGGATATAAATGTGAATTAAAAATTCACATTCTTAGGAAAATCTAAAGGATAAAAAGTGGGCTCCAAAAAGGTGGGACTTGGTCACATGCGGAGATTGTGACAAGTCCAAGGTTTTAGAAGCCTTGGAAGGATAGAATGTGAATTAAAAATTCACATATAAAAGAGGGGAATCTAGGAAGAATAAAAAAGAATTAAAAATTTCTTGGGGGGAGAGTTGACCAAAGTACTAATTAGGTTTGACTAATCAGTAATTAGAGGATAATTAGGGGTTAATTAGGATTAAAAGCCAACTTACAAAAGTTGGAGGATGTGACACATCCTAATCAAGGATTAGGCATGTGCACATCCTTAATGAAGAGATTAGGAAATGGATTAGGATTAGATGAAAATGACATATGAGAAATTAAATAAATGTAATAGTTATTTAATTTATTTGATGAAAAGAGGATTAAAGAGGGTAAGGTATTTAATTACTTAGGGATTTGGCAGAATTAAAGATATTAATTAAATAATAGTAATATTACTTAATTAACTCAGATAAGAAGATGTTTAGATGAAAAGTGATAAATTTGGATAAATTAAGTGTCCAAATTTGGATGTCTACAGTTACAACCAGATTAAAATTGCTCCAGAGGATCAAGACAAAACTATATTCACATGTCCCTGGGGTACTTATGCTTATTCCATTCTACCCTTTGGATTATGCAATGTTCTAGCTACCTTTCAAAGGGTAGTCCTCGGCATTTTTTATTATTATGCTCATGATTTTATGGAAATATATATGGATGATTTCACTACATATGGTGAGACTTATGAGGAAGCCCTCAATAATCTAGAAAAGGTGTTGAAAAGATGTAAAGAACACAACCTGTCACTCAGCAATGAAAAAAATTTCATGATGATGACACAAGGCATTGTATTAGGGCACTTTATATCCAACACTAGGATTCAAGTTGATCTGCACAAAATAGAAATTATATCCACATTGTTTGTTCCACAAAATTAAAGAGATATAAGAAGTTTCCTTGATCATGCAGGTTACTATACGAGCTCTATTAAATATTTCAATAATATTGTTGCACCATTATTTATTTTGTTGAGTAAGGACATTGAATTTGAATGGACATCTGAGTGCCAACACTCCTTTTAAGATTTGAAGAAAGCCTTGAATTAAGTACCTGTTTTGAGGGGACCTAATTGGATTCTACCCTTTCATATACATATAGACGCTTCAGATTTTTCTATTGGAGCAGTTTTAGGTTAGAAAGAAGGTTATAAGAGTATGCAATTTATTACATTGCAAAAATATTCAAGGAGCAAAGTTGAACTATATTGTCACAAAAAATGGAGATGCTTGCAGTGGTGTATGCTATTAATAAATTCAAGCACTACATTATCGGTTATTCATTTTTTTTCCATACAAACCATACAACCATCACATATCTTATGAATACACCTATAGTGGGTTCTGTTGATGGGTGTTTTTGCACACTTTCTCAACACAGGCAGTACATGAATGCACTACCTCTCTTGAAAGGAAATTTCCCACAAGTTGCTGAAAATCTCTCCAAGGTCTCTCGGGTATCAGGTCATGACTTGCATGGAACTCCTCAATTGATTTTGATGTGATTTTGCTGGTAATCACAAGGAAAACTCACGTAGCTGGATATGAGGGAGATCTTCAAATCCGAAGTTTCTAAGATGGAGGTTGAATTTCACTTTTTTGTAGGTTCAGACAGCGGTCCAAAACTTTGATGTTTCTTCAAATTTGGCTTTACAATGTGCAATGAACCTTAGTACATGCTATTTCTAAAAAAGGAGGAAAAAGAGCAAGGAAGATGGAAGGTTCCTGGACCTGCAACTAATTGTGAACAGTAATCATGGAGTTCCTGCAATGGACAGCTTCCTGGAAACAATATTCCACTTAACCAAAAATCTCACAGTCTCATGGAATTTGTGCTATCTTCTAAGGTCTGCAAATATTTCACCTTTCATTCACCATTTGCATGCATGAACAAAGATGAAAGTGTGGAACATCTTTGAATTTAAGCCCAAACTGACTTTACACAGCCATCTACTAGTAGCAAACAACAAAAAGTATGGACTAAGAAGGCATCTACATAGCAAGAATTTTCACAACTACAGAACAACATTTCTAAAATCTATCAAAGCAAGAATACAACTAACTAGAACAACAATACAAATCTAAGCAAAGCATCTAACAATGGAATTTGAATCAAGTAACATGTGAAAAACTCAAAAAATGCACCAAGTCAATGTATTTTCATTATAAATTTCTGCAGTATGTCTTTACAACAACTCAACTCTCTTTGAAAATAAGAGGAGACCCCTATTTATAGTGCCCAAAAGGTCAAATGAATGGCCAAAATTCATTACAAAATAGGGTTTCACCAACCTCCAATATATTACAATTTAAAATTACATTTTGTCTTTTCCCTATTTTGTCATCTAGTGCCAGTCACTATAGCAATTTTGTCCTTTGTTGATTGCTCTTTTACTGTAGCTACTCTTGAGGAAGCTCTTCATTTCCAATAGGGTTGTCCTCCTACTTCTTCGATGTTGTGTACTCCATGAATTTTAGAATGACTGGCTGGAGCTTGTCTACCTCAATGATCTCGTACTGCAGCATTTGCTAGGTCCATTCCTTTGCATTATCTTCAAGCTTTTTCTAGTCTTCATCGTACTTTGTACCTTGATCCCTGAACAACTCTGATTGGTCGAAGGCACAACAGAAAAACTCATGAATTCCACTGTTATTTCACTAGACATCCCCTCCTCCATCTTTTGAAAGTAAGGTTTTACCTTTTATGGATCCATCCATACTACAGGCATGTCATACTCTGTCATCAGCTTAAGATAACGAGCACATTCTGCTCTAATTTCCTTGATCCATTCGATGTCTGGATCCATTTTACTCATTATCTATTCCAGCCTTTTTTTCCTATTGTCAAAATCCTGCCTCCACACATCCATTAACCAGTGGTCATCCCTTTTGAATGCAAGCTCCTTTTCCTATGCAGCCTTTGTTAACTGGAGGATGGCCTCGATCTTTGGATAGGTAGAGTTGTACATTACAGGGAATTCAGTGCAGAGCTTCCTCGTGCTTTCGAGAGACTATTGTAGGTCCAAGAACTTGTTGGTTGTTCAAACAGCCCAGCCAATTCCCATGTTCCCGACGTACAAGACCTGTCGAAATCAGCTCTTTGTAGTCTTGTCCAATTTCTTTCTTCTCTCCAACTTGTGAATTTGTTCTTTGGATAGTAGTTGGGGTGGAGCCGTAGATGTGGTGGGTAGGTCATCAATTAAGGACCACTGTTGGATTTAATCCGTCAAGGCGACCACCTATTCCTTGAGCTCATCCTTTGAAACTTTGTCCTGCTTTATCAGGTGCACCATCATAGCCACTGATTCCTCAAGATGCCCCACCTTCTGCTCTCTGGTAGCAGTTCCTAAATCAAGGGTGGAGATGTTGTAGCTCACACCAACCTGGCCTACCATAGGCGTTGCTATCTGCATAGCTCAAGACCCAAAAGCATCCATTATTACCTTTGATATGATCTTAGGCTTCTTCTCTTTTCTAGTTGTGATTTGTGCTCGGGCTAAGATAGCCTCCAACCTCGCTCTTGGGTCCTTCAACATAGTGGGTCTTCCTTTCAAGCTGTCTCTCCAAACACTCAGGCACGACAGACTTTTCCTTAGGTGATTCATGACCACCCTCACCCTTCTCAACCAAGACCTCTATTTCCTTATCTCCAGGGGCCCTTTCTTTCATTTTAGCAGCATCTCCTTCTTCATCGGAGTCCTAGACGAACACAAGGCGCTTAATAGGAGGCTTGGTAGATAATTGAGGTCGGGGACTTTCTTCCTTTTCCATTTCCTTCCCCTTCTTTTCCTCAATTCGCTCAACTTCGTGCACGTACTCCTTGGGCTGCTCAATTTTGAGGCTCTTGACAGCTTGAGCCTCACCCTCAGGTTTATCTTCTCCTGGATTGTCCTCTTGTTGTTGTCTTTCTTGTCCCAGAGGCGACCTTTCTGCCTCTTCTTTAGTACCCTTTGGCTATCGAGCCATTTCTTCCTCAAGGTCATCATCAAAGGCCTACACGATGACCCTACCATCGGCATCCTCCTCCTCATCTACGCTCTTGGAGGAGTCTATTCCTTCCTCCTCGTAGGCCACCCTACCGATTATGCAGTGTTCATACTTTAGGCGCTCGTGATACTCTTTAGCTTCCTCCTCAAATGACTTTGAGTCTTCATGCTCCCGTCTCTCCCATTCCTCAGAAATCAACATGGTGGCCTCCATCGTTGGTGGTCCTGTTGGAGGCTGCGAAGGTTTAGTGGTAGCGAGGACCTGTGCTAGGGCTGCTTGGAGAGTAGGGTCCATAAGGATCTGGGAGAGCTCAGAGGGGAGACTCTGCATATGCGTCGAGAGGGCCTAAGGTAGGGAAAAAATGGGTATTGGTGTCGCTATAGTAGCTAATGGGAGCGATGTGGTAGGTGACATTGCAGCGGAGGAAGGAGGAGTAGTTACGACAGAGGAAGAATCAATTACTATTACCGGCTCAGTCGGAGGTGAAGGGGAAAGATGGAAAGAGATGTCCACCACCGACAGGGATGTGGTGACCATGGCTAGGGAGGTAGATGATGGGGCAGTTGACACAGGGAGAGCGAAAAGCAGCTTTAATTGGTCTACACCTTTTGCTTCTTCCTCCTAGATTATGGGTTGCTCCATGGTGCCCCCTATTTGCTTCAGCCTTTTGGAAGGTGAGCCGCCTTTGTCCTTCCTTATCTAAACCTCAGGATCCAGAGATTGCTCCGTCTTTGTTTCCTTCCTCTTCCTAGATCTGGTGATAAGAGGGGACTTGGATGTCTCGCCTGTGGAAGTTGTGGCAACAGCCTCCTCTATGGCACTTGGTTCACTTTTGAGCCCTTCATACGTCAAGATTACCCCTTGTTGTTTTAGTCAGGCTACCTATCCATCAACGCATTCCCTGGTACAGGCCAAGACTGGCTTGGTTATAATATCGAGGTCATCAACCTCCTGTTCATCCTAGTCTATTGTTGGTATCAGCAGGTTGGCGACTATGGGGTATCTCGGGTCCATTACAGTGCTTTCATCCTCCTCAACCTGATTGGGTATGGGAAATGGTTGCACCCTTCTTATGAAGCACACAGCCATTCGCATGTAATGCCTTGCACGCACTTCCTTGTCATCCTGACAATTGGCCCAGAAATCCTCGACATTGTGCAAATGGGCGTATTCTGGCCCCAATGCTTTCCTTACATGCCTATACGGGTCCATCCGTGGGCAAGGAGTGTGCAATTGGAAGTGGTACTCCACTAGCTCCTTTTCTGAATTCCCAGTGCATTGGGAAGTTTGCAATTTGTACATACCCTAACTAAGGGTCAAGGGATAGGAGATTCCTACCAAGTGCTTGCCGCTAAAGATTGATTGTATGTGTTGGAGCTGCTAGGAAAGTTTCAATAGGACAATCCAGTCATTGGGGTATCGGGGAAGTTTATTCGGCCTTTCTGTGAAGCCTTGGGCGCAAATGTATGTGAACTTTGGATATTGAAGAAATAGGAAGGTGTATTGCTTCAAAAACACTCGCACACTGTGAGAGAATCTTCTCTCAAAATCCCCTCCAAGCAGTCAAATGACATGACCAATTAAGGTGTCATTTACTCTGCAATACTCTTTTTTGAAATTTTGGTACTAGAGCTGGGGGTACCTGTCATAAACCTTCAGTCTTCGACCCTGCTCTTCATCGGGTGCCACAAACAACTTGTTGTACTACCTCTGGTCTGCCAAGGAGTAGGCAAGATATGAGTTCATGTAAATCTTGGAACTCTTCTTCACATTGATGAACTTCTCATGGAAGTAGTCGCTTATTATACCTCCCTAGTAGAATGAAGACTTTGTGGTGACGTCCTCATTCCCGCAGAGGATCTATTCGACAAAGTATACCATTCACTCCTGAAAGAAGGCCGCAGTAGGAAGACCCATAACCCTGCTTAGCATCGTGACTAAGTCATGGTAATCTTCATGGAAATCACTGTAGAAGAGTTTGTGAGGAACCTTCGCAGCGCTACCCCATTTTTCTTTAAGCCAATGCTGATTGATTAACTTTTTGCAACCCGTCGGGTTGTCATCCCATGCTTCCTGGCATTCTTCTATGGTAGGCGTTTCCATTTCTTGAAAAGTGGGAATATGGAAGGTCTTTGTGATGCCTTCAACTAACATATTTGCTAGAATATTACCATCCCTGTCAACAATTGTCCTTGTATCTGGTTGATATGCCTACATACAAGCCATGACTAGCTCAGGGGCAATGAGAGATGGGGAAAGCCCGCAACTTTTGTGATTCCGCTTTGTCTAATCAACCTTGCATTCTTGGTTGTCGGGTTGATTCTAACCCTTAGTGTAAACTCATCAATATCAACTTGGCTGATATTGGTGTCTGTTATTTCTTTCTAGTCTGTGGTGATTTTTGATCATAGAGGTTCACCCTGAAACTAGAACTTTATCTGGTCCTTGTCCTCTTTTATGCGGGGAGTTTTGTCCGATTTCTTTCCTTTGTCTTTTTTCGCGACTGCCCCCGAGGGTCCTGCAGTTGATTCCATATATCTTGTGAGCAAAGATATAGTCAGGGCAACTGATCATGAAAGCTTTGACGTTAGCTGAAATTCCATAGATGAAATTAACTTTAGACATTTTATCATTCATAAAATCATACATTTTCTTCCAGATGTTATTTAGTCTTTTAATTGAGGACTTTTGGACAATCCAGGCCCGAAGGGCTGAACTTCCCTACCAGGAATGTTGTCTTGGAAGGGAAAATGGGGTAGAGCAATCCGGGAGACTTCTCTCTACCGAATTTCAATGGTTCAAAAGGATCGTAGTGAAGAGGGTTGAATTTGAGCACATGGGTCAAGATAAGATTTCAAATTTGAAGTCATTTGGATCGATTTAGGAGCATTTGGAGGTACAAGGCCGGAAAGCCGTCCAAAGTTGGCTGCTTGAAACGACCGAGCATAAACGGCATTTCGAGGACAGAACTCTGGGGTCCAGGACCTAGCGGGTCCAAGGGCAGCTGGTAATTTTCAGTTATCAAAGCGCTTGGGAATTAGGGGTCGGTAAGCCATTAGGTTTTCGCTGTTTAGGATGGTGATCGTCGGACAGAAGTCCGGAGGGGGTGGCCCGGCGGACCGGACTGGGCACTAAGGTTGGACATCAAATTTTCATGTTGAGTTTCCACAATGAGCAGGGAGGCAAAGCCCGAATCTCAGAAGGGTGGGCACGATTTTCTCTTTCAGAACCCAGACGGTGGAGCCCGGTGTGGTTGAGGATGCCGAAATCTGATGTTAGGAACCATCATGGAAAAAAGGGAGGCTAGGACCTAGGAAGCGGGAGGATGTTGTGCATTCACCGTTCAGAATGACGAAGACTCCTCCGAAGTCCATGAATGGAAGTCCGCGGACAGGGACCCGGGTTCATGATAGGTGGGCAGTTTGTGGCAAGTGCCCAGCAGTGAATTGCATGGCAAACTCTGAATTTTAGGCAGACAAGGACCTTCCACTGTTAGGAAGAGCGGGAGCTCGGCAGAATCTCAAACACGAAAGTCCAGGGTCACGGGCTCGAGAGGCCTCAATGGAGGTCATTTTCAAAACTTAAGTTTTGCGAAGCCAGACTGCAAACCGCGAGCAGAGATCCAATGGTCCGAGCCCAAGGGATGGTGCAACCATTTGAAAATTATGGTTATTTTGTTAAGTCCTTGCTGGCGAAGGAAGAGTACGGGCCCGGAAAAGGCAAATGCCCCTGTACGAAGAACAACCGCGCGGGGGCTAAGTTCCAGATCAATCCCATGGGGTATTGGAAGATTTCTAACAGATTCTACCTCATGGATTTTGTGCGTTTCCCTATGTTTTATCTTTTAAATGTATTTTAACATGGGTTGTTTGTCACTTTAGGTTTTAAAATCATGAAAAATTGCTCAAGAGGGAAAACAGTAAACCTACATCAGACACCTGATGTGGCAAGGCATGAAATCCACTCACGATCAGCAAGTGATGGTAATGGGTGCAAGGGCAATGATTGACGAAGACAGGGATCCTCTCTGGCAAGCACTTTGACCTCTCTCTGCAAACTAACAAGTGAGAATGACAGGTTGCTCAAGATATTTATACTCCCACTGCCATTAATGGCCTCATTAAATGCAAGTATAGCATAGTAGACGGTTGGTGAATTTCAATTCACAGACGACGGTGGGAGGTACGAGGTCCGAGGTTTGGGAGGACGCAAGATGAAGGCCGTTTGGAAGTCATTTTTCATACCGACGACTAAGAGGATCCTGGGACTCGGAGGGCAGAATGCTGCCGCAAGTTCGCCATTTGGAAAATTATGTTCAGAAATCATTGGCGACAAAAGGGAAGTCGAGGCCCAGAGGGTGGAGATCCGTCAGTGATTTTCCACCAGGAACTGTGAAGTCCGCATGGAGTTTTGGGTGAGGAAGTCCGATGGTTCGGGCCCAAAAGGGGCGAAAGCAACCAAGAAAATTTTGTGATTTTGAGCATACGAAAAACTGAGAGTCAGGACCTGGGGCTCGGGAAGGTGAAAGCTATCCACCATTCAGGACGGCAGACACGGAGGGGAAACTTGGCCAGGGAAACTCGGCGGGGCAGGCCCGAAAGCCCACAAGGCCGCTAGCAGAGGCAAACTACCAAGGGGACCCCACAAGGCACCAGAACTTGACAAAATTGAAGGGGCAAAACATGGTCAACTTAAGATGAGACTTCGAAGGTATGTTGACCACCTAGGACACCAAAATAGGGAACACAAAATGAGGCGGCGACAAAAACGACCTGGCAAGGTGAAAGAAAGAGGGTCCCCATTCCAAACGGGGCGTGTGTGCAGAAGGCACAATAGGAGGTAGATTGGTCAGTTGGCTACTCCTCTAACAATTTGATATTACTATAATGGAAAAACCTGGTAAAGCCAATGTAGTAGCAAATTTTTTATCTAGACTACCAACACAATCAGCTGAAGGAGTGGTGGATGATTCATTTTCAAACGAACACTTATTTTCTCTAAAATGTACACATTCCATGGTATGTTGATATTTCTAATTATTTCGTAACAGGGAAAATTCCATCCCACTTTTCTCTTAGGGAGAAGAGACAACTCATACACAAACATTTTCCATATTCTTAGATATTAGGCTTTTTGTTTTATACTGGCCTAGACAACATCATGAGAAGATGCATAGGGAAGATGAAATAATTGATAATATGAGAGCATGTCATGATGAGCCATGTGGAGGTCATTTTGCAGCAAAAAGAACATTTAAGATCCTCACAACTGGCTATTATTGGCTAACTTTGCACAAAGATTTTGTTAAATACACAAGGAGTTGTGATAGCTGTCAAAGAATGGGTAAACCAACTAGGAGTGATGAAATTCCATTACAACATCATTTGACATTAGCTCCTTTTGATAAATGGGGTCTAGAATTTATTAGACCAATCTCACCTGCTTCCAATGACAAGGAATACATTCTTGTTTGCAATGATTACTTGACCAAGTGGGTAGAAGTAAAAGCCTTACAATTTGCCAAAGATGGTAATGTGGCTAAATTTTTATATGAAGATATATTTACTAGGTATGGAGTATCTAGAGAAATAGTCACTGATCAAGGACCACAATTTACTTCTAACCTAATTACCAAACTAGTTGAAGAATACCAAATTAGACATAAGAAGTCAACACCCTAGCACCCTTAGGCTAATGGTCAGGTGGAAGTCACTAAAAGGGAGATTAAAAGTATTCTCACCAAAACAATGTAGCTCCATAGGAGAGATTGGGTTGCAAGGTTACCTAAAGCAATATCGGCATACAAGACTACCTAGAAAACCACCACTAACTTTACACCTTATGAATTAATATATGGTAAGACAGCAGTCCTCCCTATTAAGTTTGAATATAAAACACTAAGGACAACAATAGAATTGGAAATGGACATGACAAAAGCTCAAAAGGAAAGGCTGCATACTCAAAATGGATTGGATGAAATAAGGATGAAAGCAATCCATCACATGATGTAGTACAACAACAAAGGATGAAGTGGCATGATCAGTATATTAAAATAAAGGAGTTCACTGTAGGGGACTGAGCATTTTTATATGATTCAAGGTATAAAGACTTCAAGGGGAAACTCCAATCCAGGTGGTTGGGCCCCTGTGAAATCATTCAAGTTTACCCTAATGGGTAAGTAAAACTGAATACAATAGATGCAATCAAATTTTCACTTCTTGTAAATGGCCATAGATTGAAGCTATATAAGAAGCCATTATAGAAAGATGATTTCATATTCTCCATATTTCAACAATATGGTGCTCGTATGAACCAAATATAGAAACTGACACACAAAGTGACATTTTAGTAACACATGATATACCAGGCACTTCTAGTGACCCAAAGATTGAGCTACATAGCTCAGTCCCTGAGATCACTCAGGATTAATTTCCCATTTTTATCTTACAAGCACACACTGCACATTACGATGATTTTCAATTTTTTTCCAAAGGGACCTATTTTTAAACATTCACAGAGGGTCCTAATGTTGTAAGAACCTATATCTTGATAGCTGTTAGCATTAAGAACGGGCCTTGACACTCTAGGTACTCATAGCAAAGTCTAACAACAAAAAAGAAAATTTCAAATTAATTGATGTCATATTTACTGCAAGTTCACACACATTCATTTCAAAATACCCACATGTAATATCCATCTTTTCACAATAAGTACCTGCAACATGATTCTTATGTTTCCAATTTGCATTTCAAATATTTGAGTTGTCACATTGCCAGCTCATATCCGTAATAACCCCATCAATTACACCTACCACCCCATAATTCATTAGATTGCAGTTATTTTTCGTCACATCAAATCAAAAACAAGATAGATTCTTTTCAATTTACATGCGCGGCGCATAGTTATCTCTTCCGACCGATACTTTAGGTATGCTATCATGATTATTCTAGTCTTCTTTAAACTTTCATTATGTATGTCATATTAATTCATTTCCATCATTTCATATCTTAACCACCTTCCAATCCCAAACATGAAGTGAGGTCACTTTAGTAATTAAGTTGGGGGAAGGGTACACTTAGTATTTTCGTCAGTCTATTCGAAATCTGCCATCTAAATTAAATTCAATAGATAAAAATGGCATGCAACCCTCCTAATTATATCTCATTTTTTTTGCCATTTCCAATCACTAAATTTCAAACCCTGAAAACTTGAGCTTAGTCCAAACCATAGTTGAACTTAGAACCTATTCATGAGCTCAAATTAAGCTAGTACTGAGAAGGGAAAGCTGTAGTTTCTGGGTTGGTAGCAAAATATGTGAGGAAACCGAAGGAAAGTGAAGGTTTTTAAAGGTGGTAGAGTAGATTGAACTGAATTTCCAAAGTTGAATTGAACACATTGAGTGAAGAAGTAAGCGAGAATGGGAGTTGATGTCATCTAAAGGGAACTAGCAGCTCCTAAGCAGATTCTAGAGGATGCAATGGTTCTTCCCATTTGCACTAGGGTTGGTTGGCTTGACCATTTTATGAAATTAACAGAATTCAATAATGATGTGTTGAGAAGGTTTATAGGTACGCTTGAATATGATGAAGCCATGGTGAAGGGATTGTTTGTAGATGCGTTTGAAACTGTCATTGCACAAGTCACTAGGTTACCAAGAACTAGGGAAAAATTTCCAATACAAGTTGATGTAGTTGCAGATAGGGAAGAATTTTGTGAACAAGGAGAGGAATTAGACTCATCATCACAATGTATGAAGAGACTTTCTCTTCCCTGGTTATGGGTGAATTGTGCTTCTTACATTGTTAGATATATGAGTTGTGATGGTAGGAATAATCTTTTGTATGCAGTTCATTTCAAGTTACTTAGTCACCTCAGGCATAATAACTTAGTGAATGTACCAAACTTTCTTTACAATTTATTGAAATGGATGGCATCAAAATACCAAAGAAAACAAAGTGATACTTCTCTATCTCATGACTATTTAATTGCTTCACTAATAAAGAGAATTTTAAGGATTCAGTACCCACAAGTGAATTAGGAGGATTTTAAGGAATGTACAAATATTAACAGTTTGTTGGATGCACCTATGGCACTTGAGAATGAAGAACCCCAAAATGAACTTGTTAGGGAAATCCCTCACATCTCATTTCTGGCTTCACCTACCCGTAGCCAAGGTGAGCATGAGGAACCTAATGAGTTGGAATCTAGGTCTCTTGTAATAGAGGAAATTTCATCTTCTTCAAAAGCACAAAGGACTAAGAGTAGAAGTAGTGCATCTACGTCCTCTAAAACCTCTAAAACAAAAGAGAAGAAGAAGGATACTCTAAAGAAGAAAGAGGATGTCTTGAAGAAGAAGAAGAAGAAGAAGAAAGGTGTTCAAAAGGAAAAGAAGGTTGAGGAAGAAATACTCACACCTAGATGTTCAGGTAGATTAACAAGATAGGGTGCCATGAGACGAAACATAAAAAACCTGAAGAAGAAGACAAGAACAAGGAACAACAATAGGAAGATGTCACATTAGTGAAAATAGATTCTCAAGAAAAGGGAAGTACCCCTGGTAATGTGAATATACCATTGAAAAGGAAAAGTTATGTACTAAAAACTTCTAATTCACAATTAGAAGATATATTTACTACTAAGAAAACACATAGGGAAACCCTGGACAATCCCATTCATGGAGACTATAAAGGGGAAGGTAATGAGCAGTTTGTAGAAACAAAGTAGATGTACATTGAGGAAAGGGATGTTAGGAAGGAGCTCCAAGAGGCATTGGATAGGATTAAACACTTGGAGGAATTGGCACAAAGATATGAACAAAAGGACAAGGACAGAGAAACAAAGATGAAGGAAATGGAGGAGAAATTACAAATGTATGGCCACAAAACTAAGCTTGATTTTTTGGCACAGTTGGTTGTCATTAAGATAGGGGATAGAGAACTAGCAGTGCCAAATGAGAAACCCCCTCCTATCAAAACTCCTAACTACCATACAACCTTGTCACTTGGCCATAAATTATGGAAGGTAACTATTGAGTTTGTATAGGAAAAGGAAAAATGGAAGAAGACAAATCTTGATTGAAGAACATGCAAAGGAACTGGAAAAGAGAGACATGGAGTTGAGAAAATCATCAATTAGGTTGGAGGAAATAGCAGATAAGGTTGCACAAGTCATCAAATGCATAACACCACCAAGGACATACACATTGTTTCTATAGGAAAGATTTCTATGTTTTCAGTTTAGCAGATTAATTAGTAAACAGTCAATTGGTATGAGTAGAACATTTGAGTTTCTTCATGCTTTTGCTAATTCCACACCTAAGGGTCAAGATCAGTTGTGTGAGTTTTATTTACACAATTATGTAGTTCCATATGAAACAGAATGGAACCCTCTAGTTTTTGTAGGGGGTCTTCATATAAGAGCACTTGCATCCTATTATAGAAATGAATAAATCAAGGGTGAGATAATGGAAGAGTATGAGGAAAAAGAGAAATCAATTGCACTTCCCATCAGGAAGGAAGCTAAAAACCCTATTGCAGTCATTGATGAATGGTTGAAACTTATTGATCATAAGGATGTGGGAAAGAAAATCATGAAACTCAAGAAAGAAAATTATGAAAGAATGCAGATGTTAGCTATAGGTTTGGGACAACAGTGTTACAAACATGTACAAAATAGATGGAACAACTCTTGAATTACAAAAATAGGAACCACATTCAATTATAATTTTACTGCCATGCTTCAAAGGGTACACAGGTACATAGCAACTAGTGTCAACAAATGGATTTATTGGGTGCTTATTACCTTCTATCCACCTATCCTCCTCTATCCAATTCCATATTGGACTGGGGAGAAAGATGAAGAATGTGAGAAAGTTGGAATTGTCAAAATGAAGCAACTTGCATCTTATCAAGGTTTTTATTTGAAATGGGTTCAGGGAGTTAATGTTGTCATGGACTTGAGGCAGATTACTTTGCAGTACAATCAGAACCCCTAGTGTTTTGTTTGGGGACAAGCAAAAGGCTAGTTGGGGGGAGTGATGGGTCCATATATTAGATTATTTTTTGATACTTTCATACATACTTAGAGACACTTTTAGATATACTTTCCAAATAATGCTTCCATATTATACTATCTTTTTTATACTTGTTATGCAAACTTGGACCTAAAATATAATGATGGAAATATAGTTATGATATGACAGTATTGCATGGTTTTTATGTAGATATGTATAAAATGTGGATGGAATTCTATGCTTTAATTGTGATAGTTAGTCTTGTGTACATGCTTTGTGGAATTAACCTTTTTGCAGCCAAAGAGGAACTATAGCACGTAGCAATTGTAGCATGAACCTGCAACAAAAGGAAGACTGGGAAAACAAAATAGGGGAATTCCAGATTTAGCTGAATGTGATGATTACTAATTAAAGGCACCAGATGGAGGTTGAATGTGCATCATTATGACAAACTAATAAGCATTGGAAAAGGACTCCTTTATTGATAGGACTTTGATAAATGTCTGTATGTTCACATGCAAGTCTATTTTGCAAAGTTTTAGTCCTATTAGGATTCTTCTTTCTTTTTTCAGTTCTAAGTTGAACAATTTAGTCTTAAGTATATGTCCTGATATTTAGGAGTGAAATTAATGATTGCGGTTAGTTGTTGTTTTGAATAAGATTCCCTCAACCTTGTAAATAGTTGATGGTTGAATCCGTAGATAAGTTAGTTGGTTTTCAATCTTTTCATTATCAGTTATTTTCAGTTTCAAGACATGATAGATATTCAAAATGATTGAATACAATCGTTGAGAAGATCTTATGCAATTTTTCATGATATGCAATGAATAAAGTCAATTTTATTGAATGTGTGGAATCTATTAGTTATATTTGGGTTTTAGTTAAGTGAGAACAACCACTTGAGCAAGCCACTCAAGGTACTATTCTTCACTTAATTTTCTAGTCATTTATTTATGTTTAGTAGTTGTTTCTCATTTATCATTACTTCATGAACTTTATGCAAGTTAAATTAGAATCTCATACTTTGCTTATTGTTAATGAATGTCCATGAACATGCATAGAATGGTTAACCAGTAGTACTCCAAAGGTTAATATAGTTGAGTCATTAGTTTTTATCAGTTTTGAGTTAATATAATAATGTTTAATTAGCAATAGTTCAGTTACAGTCTAAGTTGTAGGTACCTGTAGCCACTAGTTCTGATTTATGCAAAAATATTGGCAAGGTGGAAAACATAGTGGGTTTTGTGTTATTTAATTCTACTTGGTCAAATCTCAAATTCTCAAGAACATGTAGAATCTCTTACTCTAATACATGTACCTTGGACATGCACCACATCTTCATATGATTAACCAAAAAAATGCACAACATATTGCCAAGGTGGAAAACACAGTGGGTTTTCTGTTATTTGATTTTTCTTGGTCAAAGCTCAACTTCTTAAGAACAAGTAGAATCTCTTAAGTCAATACATGTACTTTCAATATGTACCACATTTTTTTATTTGAGAAAAAATCACATTTCAATTTCTTCGTATGATTAACAAAAAAATGCACAAAAATATTGATAGGGTGTAAAACACAGTGGGTTCTATGTTATTTAATTATTATTTGTCAAAGCTCAACTTCTCAAGAATAGGTAGAATCTCTTAAGTCAATACATTTACCTTGAACATGACCCACATCTATTTGTTTGAGCAAAAATTACATTTCAATATCTTTATATGATTGACAAAAAAAAATGCACAAAAATGTTGGCAAAATGGAAAACACGATGGGTTGTGTGTTATTTATTTTTGTTTGTTCTAATTCAGCTTTGTATGGTCATGATGTGAAATATAATAAAAAAAATTATGTAGGTATACAAGATTTCACATAATGCACATACATGGGTCTCTAGTTGGTTGACCAACTACCACCAGAATCTTCCATGTAATGTTCTCACTCGTCTCCCATACAAGTTGAGGGAGAAATGTTAAGGAGAATTGAAACACATGGTCCAAAGTGCAATGACATCAAATATAATAATTTTTCTCATTACTTTAGCTACCTCTATGATTTATGGGTGAAAATGAGCTTGAATGTTAAATATCATAATCTACAAATAGAGATTGTAGTTTTGTGACTGGCCATTTCATCTTTACAAAGAGCTTCGAGACCTTTTCCTAGCTAGATGCATTTGGAAGGTATCCATTAAACCAATAGTAATTATCGATAAGCATAGTCTTCCTGACAAGCCAAGCATGAAATTCATGAGATTCCTTAAGGGGGAATCTCGAATTAGTTCTCACATGGGTCCTACTAAGGAATGGTTGCTTGTTGTCTTCAAATTGAACTACATCATCTAATTTGAGGTGCACCGTGTGATAACATCATTCAGGTTGTTGCATGCAAATTATGGGATACTTACATTGTATGTAGTCAAGTCTAACTTGACAATAAAAGTGCAAAAAATTCTTCCTGATAGTGACAATGCAGAAATGTTGAAAGGAAGCCAGGTGAGCGGAAACAACTTCCTACACTAATCTAATCAAGAGAGAGTTACAAAAAATTAAGTTTTTAACACCTCTAACAGTTACAACTAGAGAAGCACATAGAGAATAATGGAAATAGAACAGTAAAAATGCATGAAAATAGTGACACCAAATATACTATGGGGAAAACCCTTTCAGGTAAAAAACCCCACCCTCCAAAAGCACAATACTATCTTTATTATTTCAAATAGGAGTTACAAAATATCACCAAGTGCAAAGCTTCTTCAACAAGTGTTTCAAGACGAACACCTGTTCTGGAGTGATACTAGCAGCAATTCGTTACTTGCAAAAAAACTATGCATTTTACAACTCAAGGAATTCAATAAATAGAGTGTTACAAGCTTCAAGAAGCATCTAGAAGGTGAGGGGCATCCAAATCCAAAAGGCACAACTTTCAAAACCTTAGACATGCTTTTGGACACATGTTCAATATTCCCTTACACCCCTTACACTTGTCAAACATACATATAGTCTTCTTCCAAACTTGGATGCCTAGAATATGCTAAAAATAGCTTATGGTAGATGCCTTACACATCTTACAGCTATCATAGAATTTTTCATAGTTGATGGCACTTACAGCTTGTAAAAGAATCTGTCATAACTAGATAAAAATAGTTGATTCTCTTACATCTTGTCATAACCCAACTTGGGCACCAACTTTCACCCATTTATTCAAAGATGCCTTATGACATGTCATAGAATCTGTCATATGTCATAGATTCCAAAGTGGGATGCCTATGTCCACTTGGGATGATGATGTGTCATCTAGTCACCTCCAACGAGGATGTCACCCAGTCGATGGGTCCCAATTTGTGACATGACAACATAGGCATTTAAATAATACAAATAAATACATTAAATTACATTAAATAAATCAATGTTAGGACTCTAAGGTTGTGACACCTTAATCCCTACATTGTCCCACTTGTCAAAGACCTGTCGAGAGTCATATGAAAATAATCTACTCAGGGCCCCAAGGCCCATGCAATCAAAACACCATCTAAACTTCTCTACGCTCACTGGTTTTGTCAATGCATCTGTAACATTCACCAAAGTGTCAACCTTCTCCAGGTTCACCTTTCCATCTTCTACCATATCATGAACAAAATGATATTGTACATCAATGTGCTTTGTTTTGGCATGGAAGGTAGGATTCTTTGCTAAAAAAATTGCACTTTGACTGTCACAACAAATAGTAATATAGCCTGCATCCAAATCAATATAAGAACATAACCTCTTAAGCCAAATGGCTTCCTTGCATGCATGAGTGGCTACCATATACTCTTCCTTTGTTGTTGACAATGTGACTACAGCTTGCCACTTACTCATCCAACTGATAGCACCACCAAACATCATAAACACATAACCACTAGTGGATCTTCTGTTGTCAATGTCACATGCCCAGTCTGAATCCACATATCCTCAAATGCTCATAGAATGTTGAGGTCTAGAAGGATAACCATGAAAACACAAGGCATACTTAGAAGTGCCCCATAAATATCTGAACACCCTCTTAACCGCATCCCAATGCACTCATCCAAGATTATCCATGAAATGACTAAGGACTCCCACTACTTGGGCAATGTCTATTCTCATACACACCATCGCATACATCAAACTTCTAACTGCACTTGTATATGGTACTCTAGTCATGTCCTCCATCTCAATAGGAGATTTTGGACAATCATTCACAAAAATCTTTGTCCCTTGCATCACAAGAACAACTAACTTTCTGCAATCTACCATGTTGAATCTCTCCAACACAGAGTTTACATACTTGCTCTGGCTTAACCAAAGTTTTTTGTTAGCTTTGTCTCTCATGATTTCCATTCCCATAATTTACCTAGCTTCACTTGGGTCTTTCAACTCAAATTGTGCTGACAACTCAAACTTCAAATTTTAAATCATACTTTTACCATTCGCAATAAACAACATATCATCTACGTGTAGAAAAATAATGAGAATGTGACGATTATCAATTTTAAAGTATACACAATGGTCAAATTTAGATCTTTGAAATCCCGATGACAACACATAGTATTGAACTTCTAATACCACATTCTAGGAGACTATTTCAAACCATAAAGTAGTTTGAAAACCAAATTTTATTTACCTTTTTCAATGAAATGCTTTGGTTGTGACATGTAAATTTATTCCTCCAAATCACCATGAAGGAACAATGTCTTCACATCCATCTATTCCACTTCTAAGTCATATGTTGTTGCAAGTGACAACAGAAATTGGATAGATGCTAGCTTCGCTACAGGAGGGAATATCTCTCCATAATCAATTCCCTCCACTTGGGAATACCCCTTAGCAACCAACTGTGCCTTATAATTCTCAACACTACCATCAGGACCACACTTTTTCTTGAAAGCCCATTTATAACCAACAGGTTTACATCCAATAGGTAAAGGTACCAAATCCCAAGTCTTCTTTTTCTTTAAAGAAGCCATTTCTTCATCCATGGCTTGCATCTAGGAATCTAAGTCATCCATACCCATAGCCTCTCTAACCATCCTAGGCTCATCAGTATTAGTAATCAAGGAAAATATGCAACTAGAATCCAATAATGAATATCCAAACCTTTCTGATTGCCACCTAACTTGTGCAGACCTCCTTAAAGGCTGAGGTTGAGGTTCTCCTTCTTCAAAACTTTCAAAGCTACTTAAGCTTTCCTCATCATGAGGTCCAATAGGAGTACTTGGTTCTTCTTTCTTCGAAGTAGATGGAATATGAACCACTTCCTTCTTCTATTTCTCCTTTTTCTCTAGATCCCAAAGCTTGTACCCTTTCACACC